>JAQIFY010005088.1:0-11302 GCA_028533085.1 Varecia variegata | reverse complement strand
GCAATCCCATTATTGGGCATCTACCCAGAAGAACATAAGTCATTCTACAATAAAGACACCTGCACCCGAATGTTTATAGCAGCACAATTCACAATTGCTAAGATGTGGAAACAACCCAAATGCCCATCAATCCATGAATGGATTAGTAAAATGTGGTATTTGTATACCATGGAGTATTACTCAGCTATAAGAAATAATGATTTTTTCTTTTTTTTTTTTTTGCTTAGGATTACCTTGGCTATTCAGGATCTTTTTTTGTTCCATATGAATTTTAGAATTGTATTTCTAATACAGGAAAAATGACATTGGTATTTTGATAGGAATTACATTGAATATGTACATTGCTTTGGGCTGTATGGTCATTTTCACAATATTGAATCTTCTGGTACATGAACAAGGGATTTTTTCCATTAGTTTGTATCATCTATGATTTCTTTCACCAATGATTTGTAGTTCTTCTTGTAGAGATTTTTCACATCCTTGGTTAAATTAATTCCTAGGCATTTTTTCACAGCTATTGTAAATGGAATTTAGTTCTTGATTTTTTTTTCTCATCTTGGTCATCATTGGTATATAGAAATGCTATTGATTTTTGTACATTTATTTTACAACCTGAGATTTTAATGAATTCATTTATCAAATCTGAAAGTCCTTTGGAGGAATCCTTAGCGTTTTCTATGTATAAGATCATATAATAATCAAATAGAGATAATGATACTTCCTATTTTCAAATGTTCATGCCCTTTATTTCATTATCTTGCCTGATTGCTCTGGCTAGGACTTTCAGTACTATTTTGAATAGGATTTGTGAAAGTTGGCATCCTTGTCTTATTCCAGTTCTTAGGGAGAATGCTTTCAACTTTTACCCATGCAGTATGATGTTGTCTGTGAGTTTGTCATATATGATTTTTATTATTTTGAATGTTCCTTCCATGCCTAGTTTATTGAGGGTTTTTATCATGAAGGGACTCTGAATTTTACTGAATGATTTGTCCACATCTATTGGGAAGATTGTATGGTTTTTTTTAGAATTCTGGTTATGTGGTGAATCACATTTATTGACTTGCATATGTTGAACCATCCTAGGATGAAGCTTACTTAATTGTTACAAATTATCCTTTTTATATGCTGTTGATTTCAATTTGCTAGTATTTTGTTGAGGAATTTTGCTTCTATGTTCATCATAGATACTGGTCTGTAGTTTTCTTTTTTGTGTGTATCCTTTCCTGGCTTTGGTATTGGGGTGATACTGGCTTCTTAGAATATGTGAGGGAGGATACTCTCTCTCTCAGTTTTGGAATAGTTTCATTAGGATTGACACCAGTTCTTCTTTGGACATCTCATAGAATTTGGCTGTGGATCCATCTGGTCTTAAAGTTTACTTTTTGTTAGGGGATTATTTTATTACTGATTCAATCTCACTACTCATTATTGGTCTATTCAGTAATTCTGTTTCTTCCTGGTTTAATCCTGGTAGGTTGTATGTTTTCAGGAATGCATTTATATTCTCTCTGTTTTCTAGTTTGTGAGCATATAGTTGTTCATAATCAATTCTGATGATCATGTGTATTATGTTGTTATACATTTTAGTGTGACCTTTTCATTTCTGAATGTGTTTATTTGAGTCTTCTATCTTCTTTTCTTGGTTAGTATTGCTGGTGGTTTATTAATTTTATTTATCTTTTTGAAAAATCAACTTTTAGTTTTGTTTATCTGTTGTATGGGTTTTTGGTCTCTTTCACTTAGTTCTGCTCTTATGCTTGTTATTTCTTTTCTTCTGCTAACTTTGGATTTTGTTTGTTCTTGTTTTTCTACTTCCTTGACATGCAATATTAGGTTCTTAATTTGTGATCATTATTTTTCATGTAGGCATTTTATGCTATAAACTTCACTGTTAACAATGCTTTTTTATATCCAACAGATTTTGGTATATTGTGCTTTAATTTTCATTCATTCTGAAAAACTTTAGTTTCCATCTTTATTTCTTCATTGGCCCAGCAATCACTCAGGAGTATGTTGTTTAATTTCCATGTATTTATATAGTTTTTGAAGTTCCTCTTCTTATTGATTTCTAGCCTTATTCCACTATGGTCTGAGAAGATACTTAATATGATTTTGAATTTTAAAAATTTGTTGAGACTTGTTTTGTGTCCTAATATGTGGTCTATCTTGGAGAATGGTGCATGTGCTGATGAAGAAATGGATATTCTGTGTTGTTTACTAAGCTCTGAGCCTCTCTAGGTTTGATCCCAGCTAATATCTTCTCTTTATCTTCCAATTCTTCTTGGCTTCACAATTTTCTCATGGAATCCCCAG
Source organism: Varecia variegata (assembly GCA_028533085.1). Classification (NCBI taxonomy): domain Eukaryota; kingdom Metazoa; phylum Chordata; class Mammalia; order Primates; family Lemuridae; genus Varecia; species Varecia variegata. Next base: position 8,986 of record JAQIFY010005088.1, on the reverse strand, counting down.
CTGTCTCTGACTTCTCCCTCTGTTATCCACACCTGAGTTGCAACTCCTCCCCTCTCCTCTGTCTGATATCCTCCCTTCCTGCCGGGAGGGTCTGACAAGCCATGTCTCTAGTCAGTCATCTTGGACTCCTGAGGAGTTTTTGTTTGTTAATTTATCTATACATATTTACCATATTAGAAATTAAACCAGAGACAATTTAAAATATTTATAAATTCATTTTAGAATAACAATAATAAACCACAGTATATGTCTATATAAATAAATATTTTAGTGAAAAAAGCTTTATTTTTCCAAAAAATATTTAGTGAAAAGAGTGCCTTTGTTTTGCATTTTTTTAAAATTTCAGAATATTACAGGGGTACAAATGTTTTGGTTACATAAATTGCCTTTGCACTGCCCAAGTCAGAGCTACAATTGTGCCCAGGCCCCAAACAGTGTACACTGCAAGCATTAGGTGTGAATTCACCTGTTCCCTCCTCCCTCTTACCACCTGCCCAACACCCAATGAATATTACTTCCATATGTGCACCTAAGTGTTAATGGATTAGTACCAATTTAATAGTGAGTACATGTGGTGCTTGTTTTTCCATTTTTGTGATACTTCACTTAGTAGAATGGGTTCTAGCTCTATCCAGGATAATACAAGTGCTAGATCACCATTGTTTTCTGTGGCTGAGTAGAACTCCATGGTATACATATACCACATTTTATTAATATACTCATGTATTGATGGGCACTTGGATTTTTTCCACATCTTTGCAATTGTGAATTTTGCTGCTATAAACATTCAAGTACACAAGTCTTTTTTACATTTCTTAAAATATTTTTAATGTATGGCTTAATAGAAGGCAGATGGATTCTCAAATTGACTTCTGCATTTAATGTGTTACAACATGGTATTTGACTGAGCTATACAAAGAAAAATCTTGCCTCACAAAAATTGTTATGGTAAAGGGAAGAATATTTTAATGCCATTTCAAGTAATTGTGGATTATTTTCTTTAATAATACATCAAAATTTGACAATGGGTAATTTCTTATGAGTTAATTACAATGTGGAATTTGAATCCATATTAATGAACTTTTCATACTCAGTTACACTAAAATCCATTTAGTTCACTTGGAATGGATCTTTTACTCATGAGCCTGATTTTGTACCATCACGCATTGGTCATTTGGAAAATACCAGTTCACCAAGTTTTGTAGATCTTCTGAATATTGAAATTTCATTATGTGATAACAAATAATCATATCCATTAATATCAGCATGAATTTCATCCAGAAAGTCTTTATATTAATATATTAGGAAGCTGTTAAGCTCCCGGTGTCAGGTAAGGTTTTCCAACATTTGAATTTTTTCTTGAAAACTTGATTTTTTATCATCAGCAACCTGTCATTTGTTTTCCTGGTAATGAAAATTTCACTTTGCTTATTTCTGGGAAAACACCTGACAAATTCCCAAGTCTGAATAGTCATAGTTTGTCAGTGTTTCTTTCAAGTGAAAATATTTTTCCAAGAAAAAAAAATGACTAATTTAGTTCACAACTCAAACAATTACATAAGTGCTGCTCAATATAGCCCTTGTACTTCAAAATGCAGAAGCTTCATGTATATTTCCTGCTTTGTTACATACAATATTAAAAAGACATGTATTGAAGGCTCAAGGCTAAGAGTTAATAAAATTAACATTTTTTTACTGTTGCATCAAGGTTATTCTTAAGAAAAATGGGACCCTCCTACTCTTTTTTTTCTTTTCAATTGTGTGTCTAATAGTGAAGAATCCAATGCTTACTAGTACAGTTTATTGCCATAATTGCTTTCACACCATCAGTGCAAATTTCAATACTATGAAAAATGTATATAAAATCTTAGTATTATTATGAACATAGTTTTGACCTATCAGTTCTTCTGCAAAGGTCTCAGTGACCTCCAGAAGGCACTGGACTGTACTTTGAGAATCCCTGGTCTAAACCAACCATGGTAATGTCAGGGAAATTTTTACTTATGGGAAAACTCTGTTTAAATGTTTGGCTATGAAAAGTAACAGGAAAATGGAATGTTAGCTTGAGGTACATGTGGGCTTAAAGAATAACTGCAATTATTTTTGTAGCGGGGATATTGAAATGTGTTTATATCCTAATAATAATGATCCAGTAGAGAAATAGAAGTTGATGATACAGTACAGATAGGGTAAAGTTGAGTAGACACTAGAAAATGGAATTCAGAGCATAAGCTTGGTGTGAATTGAGTGGCCATGAACTAGATACAAGTAGTTCTGTAAATTTAATGTTGGTAAGAAGAGGGAGTTTATGTCTGATTGGCATCTATTTTCCCAGTGAGGCAAGATTATCAGTTAAGAGTGGTGCGGTAGAGTGATTTGAGAAGAGGATATGTAATAATTGTCTTGGAGAATGACAAAGTGAACCTAGTAAAGAAACACTAGGATTTCTAGGCAATGCTGAATACTATTTTGATATGTTAAACATGAATTTGACATGAAACAGTAAGTGTGTGTCATTTTCTTCAGTAACATTTATCTGGTTAAGTGTAAGTATGGAGAGACAGTTTTGGCTTCATCCATAAATAAGTTTAGAGCAAAAGTTTACGGAAGTCAATAATATGGAGGTTTCAATGAAGTAATAGTGTCATTACATTGGGTTACTAGAATAAATGTGCTGAAAGTACAGTGAGTATAGAGAGAGGGTTTCTGGAAATTGCAGTTGCAAAAGTCATGCAGTTACCACAGGTAACAAGACTCAGAATATGATCATAGGAGGGGCAGCCGTGGTAGGTTGGTGGTAAATATAGTTGAAGGTAAGGAAGTAAAGGAAGTGAGAGTTCCGCATGGGTCATCATCTTGAACATTGAATTTCCTTGACATGATAATAAGGGTTGGATGGAAGGAGAAGACAAAATCCAGTAGCTAAAAGTTTTGATGAACAAGTAGGAGTTGGTGGATGATAACAATAAAGAGCAGAAGAAGTCATTTAACTGGGTAACGTGAGCCTCTGTATTTATTTAATGAGAATGCTGAAGTTATATTTTTTTCTTAACTTAGGGCTTCTCATAATTTTGTAACTTTTCCAATACATTTGCATAATAAGAAATTTTGAAAGTACAAATATACACAGAAAATGGAGTAAAATAAAGTTATTCATAATCATACCTCTATTGAAATTTTTGTCTTCATTTCTATGTATATACATATAAAACAATATTAAGATAAAACACTACTTAGAATTTCTGCATGATCATTTTTTTCTTAACATATCCTGAGCATTTCCCCATAGCTTTATCTCTGTAATCATCATTTTAAATGTTAGATTAATATATCATCACATTGATGTAGAATAATTTATTGAACAATTTTCCTATTGCTGTATATTATTCTATTGTAAATTAGGCTGAAATAAATATCCTTCTACATAAATCTTTGTATATATGTCTGAAAATTTCCTTAGAATACATTACAATAACCAGAATTGAAATTACTGGGATGGATTAAAGATATGACCAATTTTAAACCTCATGATACATATGTATAGGACAACTATTAATAAATTTCAGCATTCCTGGCCACACAATTTATTATTTAAAGGTTGAGGAGATATTTCTTTTTGCTTTATTGACTATTGAAAGATAAATTTTATTCCTTTGGCTTCTAATAATTTTGATATATGTTCTTGGATTCTTCTGCTAAGGCTAATTGAAAATTTTGGCTGATGAGAAAAGCTGATTGACAAACATTTAATAAAGTTTAATTTATCCTGATACCTTCATTTTGTACTTATGGGAGCAAATGAACTTTCTCCCACTGTAAAAGTAGAACAGCTTCAGAGGCAACTGTAACAGTTCCAGAAAACAGTATGCAAAGTTGTCTAATATGTAGGCTCAGGATGATCCTTAAAAGTTGTGTTTCTCAAACTTTCTTTTGTTTTTGACCCCAAGGGGAAAAATAGATTAATTTAAATTCAATATAAATGATTCAACTTAATTCATTAATTAATTCAAAAACTAGAGTAAATTAATTTAAATTAAATCAGATCTTTCCCTAAGAAGAGAAATTAAATGCTAAGGAATAAAATTTTTCTAGTAGATATTAGGAGGGTCCAAACCATTGTGATAACTAAGATTTCCCCCCCTCCCCCCTAAAATCAATCTTTACCCTCTTGGGGGATATAATGCCCCCTATTGATAATGAATATTTAAAAAGAAATGAGAAGAGCCCAACCATGGACAAAAGAAGTACCTTAGTTTGAGCTACTCTTTCTAAGAGTAGGTGGCAATCATGGATTTTACTTACTTTGATAAGGCCAGAAAAATTTTGAGATGATCCCCAAGATACTCTTTCCTGTTGTTAACATATTTTCTTCCAGTTACTGAATCAGAGGATAATATAGGTGCTGCCGTATATTTAGTTCATAGATATAAGTTCCAAATTACTTGATTTAAGATGGAGAGATTACCAAGTGGGTCTAATCTAATCACAAGTGTCCTTAAAAGGTTCTGGACTTTTCCTGGTGGGAGAGATTTGAAATGTGAGAGCCTGTTGAGTGGGCCACATAGCAAGGATCTGAGAGTGTCCTAGGAGCTGAGGGTGGTCCCCAACCTACAGCTGACAAGACAATTAGTACCTCAGTCTTATAATCACATTGGAAATTAATTTTTCCAAAGACCTGAGGGAGCTTGGAAACAGATATCTCCCCAAACAAACTTCCAGATGAGGACACATCTGGCTCATATTTGATTTCAGCCTTGTATTAATAAAACCCTGTGCAGAGAACTCAGATAGTATTATGTACCTGTGACCCATGTAAACCATGAGATCATAAATGGATGTTCTTTTATACCTCTTTGTTTGTGGTAATTTGTTAACACAGAAATATGAAACTAGTGTGTTCCACAATCATGACTCCTCATTATACTGCATTCTTCTTCCCGTCCTTTCTGGGGAATAAAAATTAGATATTGGGCTCCTCTAAGCCCTAGGTCTAGACCTTGGCATCCCACCTTATTGGAGCTGCATCACCCAGTTGTAGCAAGAATCTTGTTAAGTAAGTTTAGTGAGAATCCCTTCCCTTAACATCTAATCACCATATCTAATCAGATATGTCTTCATCCATCACAATACCCTCAGTAATATCTGATCACCCTGCTCAGCCTTCAGCAAGAATTCTGTTGGGTCTGTTTAACCATAACTCCCACTCTCAACCCCTAATGTTTTCTCTTAGTAATTTTTAATGTACTGACCCCCACCTTGCTTCTTGGCTATAAATCCCCACTTGTACATGCTGTATTTGGAATTGAGCAAAGTTTTATACTTACATCTCTTTCCCCTTATTGCATTGGTTCCTGAATAAATCTATTTTTACCACTTTTTAACTACTGTTGAGCTCTGGTTTTCCTTTGACAGGTGGGAAAAAGAGATGACTACAGAGTCTCCTCTTTATCAACATATGCTAAAAATTAGAACAGTTGTGACAAGAATAAGGTTTTTGTTCTTTATAAAATGCAGTATAGTGTAATACATTCAAGCTATTTGTATGATTTAGTAATTTTTCTTTCATAATTATTATTTAATGTTTCCTTTTGTTTCCAAAATAGAGCATTTGGTGTAGATGACTTAGAAAATATAGATAAACAAAAACGAGAAAATAAAAGTCAGCTACAATTCCACCATCCAGAGATTATCCCTTTTAGTATCTTAGTGAGTATACTTTCCTTTTTCTCCTGGCCATTTGATAAATAAATACTTACATCTATATCTATAATGAAATAGAAACATTCATTATTTTCTTAATAAATATGAAGCAGTTATATACCAGTCAATACTCTAGTAATGAACATAACTTACAAAGTCCTTCCCTTTTGGAAATTACATCTTAGTAGAGTAGGGGGAGTGGATAAAAAGATGAACAAATAAAATATATGCTATGTCCTATGGTGATAAGTGCTGTTTAGAAAAATGGAGCAGAGTAATGGGGATAGGGAATAGCAGAGACTGCTATTTTACTTCACATGGTCAGGGAAGATTTCTTTGCTTAGGTAATATTTGAAGAAATAACTAAAGAAATTTATGAAATATGCCAGGAGAATTTATAAGGGAAGAGAATTCCAGACAAGGGGAATAGCTGATGTGAAGGCCCTGACATGGAAATGTGATTGACATATGTGAGGAAAAGCAAGGAGGTCAGTGAAGTTGGAACAGTGTAAGTAAGGAAAGATAGCTGGGAGATGAGGTCAGAAAGGTAGCTGGGGAAGCAGATTAGTGAGGCCCTACAGTTTACATTAAGAACTCTGGAGTTTGTTTTAAATGTGATTGGAAGTAATTGAAATGTTTCAAGCAGGAGAGTAACACAATCAGACTTTTTATTTTAAAAAATCACTGCATTTGCTATTTGGAAAACATACTGTAGAAGGTCAAAATCATAATCAAGCTTATTGGGAGTGGGAAGAGAGGTAGGAGATAAGATTAGAGAGGTGACAGAAGGCCAGATCATGAAGAGTCCATGGAAACGACTTTGGGCTTTATTCTGAGTGAGATGAAGAATAGGCTGTCAGTAGCCAAAAAATAGAATCAAGAAGATTAAATATGAAGAAGGCTTTTCCACTAGTCCTTGGTGATTTGGACCAGGTTGGTAGCAGTTCACATGTTGCAAAATGGTCAGATTTTGGAAGGCAAAGTCAAGATTTTCTCATACTTTTAATGTGGGATGTGAATCAAAGAGAGGAGCAAAGAATCATCTTTTTAAATTAATTGCCTGTTTGTGTTTTTTGCCTATTTTTAACTCTATGTGATTTTTGTCTTTTACATTTTATTACACAAGCAACTCATGCTCATTACAGAAAATATTAATCCTAGGACAAATATATAAAAGCATTTAGAATTTTGTTTATATACAGAATAGTAGTCTCCTTTTCTTCCTCCTTCCCTGTTTGTCTCTAATCTCTATAGGCCCTGTATATCTATAAATAGCATCATTCCATAAATGTTCTTTTCTATCTTCTTTCCCTTGCTAAAAATAATTTTTATTTGAACATGCTTATATATATATATATATATAAAATATCAGAATTTTTACAATTAGAAATTATAAAAATCATAAGGAAGAAAACAGAAACCACACATACAAACATGAATTAAATTTTGTTGTATATCCTTTTATATTTCTAAATGTCTGTGTGTGTATATATGTGTGAGTGGTTTTGAAATCTCATTTTCTACTTAATAATTGTCAAGGTTACCTTTTCCTATCAAGAATACAGTGTTATTTTTCAAAGCTATGTAATATTTAATAGTTAAAAAATTGGAAACAAATTTAAGCTTACCTATAAGAGTGTTATCGTTCTCTTCCATTTCTGCCAATCTTACAGGAGAAAATTGTATATTATTAGCTACTTGCATTTTCTGGACTACTAGTGAATTTGAACATGTAAAAAAATTTTTGTCATCATCTATTTATTCTTTTGTGAATTGTGCATTTATTTCCTATCTTCTTTTTTTCTGTTGGGTAGCTCCTTTTTAAAAAATCCAACTTGATTTGTAAGGATTATTTAAATATTAAAGATATTATATTTTCAGTATATATGTTGGAAACAATATTCTTAGTTTGTGGTTTATGTTTTAAATTTTGCCTACGTGTTTTATGATGGATGAAGGTTAGTAATTTCATGTATTGAACTTTATCAATTATCTCCCTTATGATTTCTCTTTTTTAATAACATACTTTAAAAGTCATCCATGACTTGAAGATTTGCCTGTATTTTTGAATGAGTTTTGAGAGATCTTCATGTATTCTGGATACACATCATTTACCAGACATATAATTTTCAAGTGTTTTCTCCCCAGGTAATTTTTTTCAGTTTGCCAACTTCCTCCATGTGGAAATATGCCTCAAAGAAGGGCAGAGGAACCCATTCTCAGCCTAAGATAATCTTTATTTGAATTAAGTCAATTGTGACAGCACCATTCTCCTCACCAGGGACTTATCTAGGCACAGATATTTTATCCCATTATAACACATGAGAATTGAAAGGATGTCCCCTGACAGGGTGGCTTCTGGGAAAAGTTTTATTAAAAATATAATGTTGACTTGCTGAACTGAGAAATATGGAATCACACTATGTGGATACTTGTTAATTGTGTGAAGGAACCACCTCTTTTAAATGAATTAAGGTTATAGCACCCATATACATCTTAAGTAATACACTGTGAGAAGATTTTGCTTTAAATTCTTTATGATATGATAACATAAGAAAAGAGGTGGTGGGTGCAGAAATTAAAAATACATATGCTACAGGAAAACGAAGGAGAGAATTCAAGAATGAGAATCATTGTTTAAGGCTGAGAGTGAAGCACAAATTTCCAGAGTGTGGAGAAACCCCTAAAACTATGTGTGAGTATAATAAGCCTTTTGAAAATTAAGTATCCTTGACACTCAGTTTTTCAAATTTGTTATCTTCAGATGATTTACCTTGCCTGGATACTGAATAGAGAGTAATAATCATTACTCTGATTATTAAAACACTGTAAACCCTTCATATTCACAAGGTTTTAAATATTTTTTGTCTTTTTTTTACATAATAAAAGTTTATTTCATACCAAGGAAATAGTACAAAGATTTTTTTTTTAAACTACCTTCACCATATCTCACCCATCTACTGTTAAAGTGTTAGTGTTTATTTATTTTTATTTTTATTTTTTTGAGATAAAAACCCTTTATTAGGCTCAATTTTTGAAAATTCTTTTTTTTTTATTTCAGCTTACTATGGGGGTACAAAAGTTCTGGTTATATATATTGCCCATGCCCGCCCAACACCCTGAGTCAGAGCTTCAAGCATGTCCATTCCCCAGACAGTGCGCATTGCACTCATCATGTAGGTATACACCCATCCCCTCCCCCCACCCACCACCTCTGTCTGATACCCAATTGGTGTTATTCCCAAATGTGCACTTAGGTGATGATCAGGGAAACCAATTTGTTGGT
>JAQIFY010005087.1:0-11305 GCA_028533085.1 Varecia variegata | reverse complement strand
TGATAATTACTGTTAAATACATAAACCATTAAGTTGATGAATAGAAATGTCAATAAAAGAATACTCCTGGAACCTGTTAATTAGTGTATGAACGTATACATTTGGCTGGAGGGCTTTGTCTTATTTGTCTCCATACTCCCAGTGACTAGGACTCAGGACACAACTGATACCCAATACAGATTTACTTAGAACTGTGAACAGACAGTGTTCAAGCCATCCTGGAGGGGCAGTTTAGGGAGCTAGGAGATTTGGTTATACATGTATTAGGAAAGCGTCTAGTTCAAGGTTTGGTACAAACTAAGTACACAATAAATATTTGTTGAAACAATGAGTGCTAGAGGAGTTGGCTACTGGGTGGAATTAGGAAGACAAAACAGAGACGATCGTGGTGAGTCGGGGCAAGGGCATTCTTTATGCTACCTGGAGGGTTGTGAGGGGCCCACGGATCGGCCTCTGCACTGCTGGTTCCTAGGATGCCAAGCTGAGTGGACATATTTCACGATCCCCTCGGGCGAGTCAGAGAAGGAGTGTCCTGCACCTAGGGAGCTATTTCTGGCCGTGTGAGCTGCCAGCCTGTGTGCCAGGAGACCGCGGGAGCCGGATCTGCTGCTGGGGTTCTGGAGCTCAGAGGCAGGGCAATGCCAGCTCCGTCTTGCCCGGACCACCTGACCGTCTTGGCAGGAGGGGGAAGGCAGCAGGGAGGGGTGGCCTCGGGGAGCCCAATCTTACTCCACCACATCTTTTCCCAGCTGTGTCCCGCCTCTGTTAGTTAAGTTTGGGGGTGATTTATCTTATCTGCAGAGCTGAAATATAGCATTTTAAAGAGTCCCAAATTATGAAATCACAGCGAATTGGGAAGAATTTTGTTTTTCCATTTCATAGAAGAAAAAACTGAGACTAACAGAGTATAATTACAACAGAAGCAGCAGTATATGTTAGACATTATATTAAATGCTAAGCATTCGGTATATACTAACTTATTAAAGCTTCACAATACCCAACAAGATGGGGAATATTCTTATCTCTATTTTGCAGATGAGGAAACCAAAGTTCAGAGAGGTCAAAACTTTATCAAACCGAGTCCCACCTGATTCCAGAGTTCATGCTCTTAACCACTATGCTATACCACCTCCTTGTCAATCAACTAATAAACTTACTAATTAATAATTTGCATTTACAGAGTTGTTTACATTTGCATATTTTTTATATTTTCCAAATACTTTATATATATTTGTGCCTTAGAACTGTGCTCTAATGCTATAAGATAGGTGGAACAGGTATTAATTTTTCTTCATATCCTTTGATATATCAAATATAATGCCTGGAGCTGGGAAGGCATTTTCTGTTCTGTAATATCCTTTGTACAGTATCATGACACACGATATTAATACTTTGTATTTTGTACAGAATGCATGGAATATGACACTTTGCAGAGTAAAGCAAAGTAACACCCATACTCTATTATATTTTACTTCCCCAAGCCTCAATTTTATCATCTATAAAATGGGTATAATCACTTTCTCCCAAGGCTACTGTGAGAATTAGGGATGATAAATTGGGAAAAAGCCTAGCACATCTCACACATCAAAAGAAGGTGTGTACCCACCTACACACCTTGGAGTCATTTTACAGGAGTGAGCAAATATTTATCTTGCTGGAAAGAATGAGGGGACTGGCTAGAATAAACCTTGTCATCTGGAGCTGAGGAGTAGCACAAGCGTATTCTTAGCATCCCTTTCTCATCCTCTGCACAACTAGTCACTGGAAAGGAAGGAACTCAGACCCAGGAGCCATGAAATCTCCACTACATTCGGTCCCAGTGGACCCTGTGTTTCCAGCCACCGGCCCGGTACTAAAACCTCAATGTTTTGGCCTCCACCTGGGCAAGGCCAGATCAGAGCTTTAGCCAGGATGGGGCCAAACTGTTTCTAAGTGCAAGAGGCATCCCTGGGAAAACAGAGGCAACCAGAAGGACAGAGCAAATGTATTTACCACTGGAACGGAGGTTTTGTGATTACGATTCATCTAGCCATGCGCAGCCCTATCCTTGGGCTGTAATTATACTTGTTCTGAGTTTTCTCAAGAAACAGCTAGGGAGGGAGGCATTTTGCCAGAGCCTAACCTAAGTGAGGCTTAGCGCTGTTCATGGTCATGGGATCTTCTGGCCAATGGGGGGACCCGGGAGGCAGCACCACTGGGGAGACGAGGACTTCCTTTCATTGTCCATCCTCTTTCCTGTCAATCTCTCAGACCAGCACCCTGTTTTCTGCCGAGGAACACGGTCTCTGACCACGAGGGAGTGTCTGCTGGCTGCATACACGATTTGGACTCAAAAAAATAAGCAGAATAGATGCTATCTTGGCTGTTCCAAGAAGGGTCTTAAATGAGAATAGTATAGTTAGGGTGGGCAAGATTAGCAGCTATGACAGATGTGCCCTGGGATCTCACTGGCTTAATATGATACATTCATTTCAAGCTCATGTCTTAGTCCAGTGTGGGTTGAAGGATGGCTTTCCTTCACGTGGCATGCATGGACCCTCTTCCATAACCTGGCTTCAAGGTTATGTGACATGATCCAGCTGGAAGATGAGGAAAGCAAACCAAAGTGGAGGGTCCTGCTCACTCTTAACTGCCTCAGCCTGGAAGTGACCCAACACTCCTATTTACATTCCATTGGTGAAGGCTTGTCACAAGGTCCCACCCAGGTGCTGAGAGAACTGGAAAGTGTAGTCTAGTAGCACAGCTGGGTGGAAAGGGAAGGGGGCTTGGTGACAACCTCTTTCACAGAGAGGAATACTCTTTCCTCCCAGGAATCACATATACCAGGATGAGCATCTCAGTCTTCTCTGATAACTTCTATCTCCATTTGAACTTAAAAGGGGAGAAAAAATAAGTTACCATTTTATTGAGCATTTACTATAAGCCAGAAACTGTGTTAAACTCTCCCCAAGCTTTATTATGTTTAATATATGAGCTTTGTCAAGTATTTATTATTATTCCCATTTTATAGAGAAGGAGAGCCTCAACGAGAAGAAGTAACTTGATCGAGATCACACAGCTAGAAAATGCTAGAGCCAGGATGTGAACGTAGGTCTGATTCTAAAGCTAGTGCTCTTAACCATGAGCCCACCCTGCCTATGCCAAGTACAGCTTGCAAAGTGGTGTTGGGGACTAAACGAGTTGACCGCAAAGTGTTAAACCCAGCTGCCTGGCAGGTCATCAAATGTTAATTACAAAAAGAAAACATGCAAAATAAAATTCAACTGTCGGAAAGTTTCTTTGATCTTTGAGGGGTTACATACTCGGATTGTTTTTTCCTTGGCAAACTGGTGACCCCTGTGTTCACTGGACATTCAGGTGGCACCGAATCGAGTGTGCTCTAAGTGCTGATCACAGTGCCAGGCACCCGGGGTGTGAAGATGCGCCGGACACAAGCTCTGCCCTCAGGGAGCAAAGTCAGGGCATGGAATGGATTAATTCTCCTAAAATTCCTGGCGAGTCTGAGAAAAGGTATCAGGATTAACGATCGGCCAGTTGGGACAGGTGAAAATCCAGTTGATTAGAAGAGCTTGTTTCTCATTCATGGGGCACATCAAGTCAGTATGTAGCTTATAAAGAACGGCAATGTTTTTCTTTAGGTCTCTCCAGAAAGTTTTTCCTTTCCTTTCTAATGACACAGGCTTATACCCCCATGCCATTTAGGGCCACAATAGACACAATTATAGTTACCAGTTACTCTACATACCATGATTGGTGCGGGGCTAGCAGATGATACTAGGAGAGCCAATCTCAGCCCCTCCCTGAGATCAAGTCCAAGGGACAGTGACTCTCCCTGGGCTCTCAGGTGAGAAAGGCCAAACTGGTAGTCATCGTAACACTCAGCATTTATTGAGTGTTGACACCAATGCCAGTCTTTACATTTGAATTATAATGCTTCATCCTCACAACCACCCTGTAAGGTGGGTACATTTTCATCATCCTTATTTTATAGTCCAGAAACCTGGAGCTCAGAGAGGTGACAGCACTCATTCAAGGTCACACAGCTCAGAAGGAATCAAGCAGGGATCCGACGCCCAGGACCTGTGCTCATAATTGCGACACTGCACAGCTGCCCCGTTATCTCCGTGTAGCTACCTCTGGGTCCCGGGGGGGAAGGGCAGATGAGAAGATGGCTAGGTTCGGGCTATACAACCTGTGCTCGGCGGCTGGGGCAAGTAGACTGAACCCATCCACCTGGACTGTACCCCGCTGCCTGCCCTCCCCGCCCCCCACCACCAGCATCACGCAATCAAAGCCACAAACTGAACCGTTCTAAGCCTTCATAGTTGCCCCCGGGGCTCTGTGGCATCCTTCATTCTTCATTCCCTCCGGGACACGCTGCAAAGATTGAAGTCAGCAATCGCATAGATCCCCGGCTATCAAAAAGGAGGGCACTTCTATATGTGTCATCCGTTCTTATTTTTCCTACTTGCTGTCCCCCAAAGGTTTGAGATTGTTAAGCAGGGAGAGGTTACGAGGGGAGTTCACGGGCTGAAAGCAAGGCACCTGCCATACAGCGGTTGACTACTTGTGGCTAAGACACCACACCCAGGTCAGCTTCGAAAGGAAGCCCTCTTAACCGGCTGTAGAGAGACCAGAAGAACACGGGAGGTCTTGTCCCCCCAAATTCCTGAGGGGCCGGCTGCACTGTCTTGAGGTCAGTCGTTTTCATGTGTCTCCTCCATTTGCACATCTCAGGAGAACCTCTGGGCCCCTCAACTCCAGGGCCCTTTGCCCCTCAAAACCCTCTTAAGCAAACCATCACCGTGAAAATGCTGAATTATCTTTCTCTCCTCGCTAAAGATGATGATATTATAAAATTGTCATGTGAAGAGGCAATCAGAATGTGCAGGCGGGAAGTCTGGGGAATAAGGCTTGCTAGAGATGTTTCGGGCTGTTAATTAATAAAAAACCCTGTTACATTCCGGATTTGGGATGTCCGTGGTTTTTCTCCGCTTCCTAAAATGTGTCATGTATTATTTACCCTCTCATTCTAAAATTCTAAAATAGTCCCTCTTGTACCTAATGTTAGTTTTTTCAGATTGTATCTTCTTTTTCTTAAAAAGGGCCTCCGAGATTATGTAAGCTTTAGGCTGCACGTACCGGTCATGTCCCTGGTTCTAAGATTCTGAGACCGTGAGAGTCTGGTTTTTATGTTCTATGGATCCAAGGTTTGTCATCAGCTGAGTCCACTGGGGACATTTCCCAACCATTCTGCTTGGGGACATTGTTCATGAGGACATTTGATTCCTAGATGTCACAATCCTGGAAGCCCCACCTTTGGGGCCAGAACATTTGCGGATCAGGACTGCAAGTTCTGAGGTGTCTGAGGGCAGCTGTTCCTGAAAGGGGCAGGGGATCCCGCAGCAGAGAGCTTCAGGGGAGGCCTGGTTTTCCTCGGATTTCTACATTCATTTGGATTTCTCTGCTTTCCACCCTGCGGCTCAGACTCAGGGATGCAATGAGAGAACCAGCCTCCTGTTAGCAAAAGGTAGGTCGGAGCCAGAGCCAGAAAGGGCTCCAACCCTGTTATTGCACAGACAGGAAATTGACCAGAGTGTGGCAGCAGCTAAAATGTGCCCCTTTAACAAGTCAGCCCACGTGACCACTAGGACCCTCTTTGCTCTCCTCCCTGCCCCCCACACTGCCCCCCACTCAGAAAGGAAGACGAGCCCAGAGAAGGCACTTTGCTTCCTGCTGAGGAAGAGTCGGGGGTGATTTCAAAGGTAGAAGTGGAGTCCATGGATGTCCAGTGTCTGGAAAATAAAAATCTCCTCGTTCCCACCAAACCACAGGATGCTTCTTCCAGGATCCGTTTTCCTTTGTTCCCTTGGCAGCACCCTGGGCTCCCGCTCTGTTATTATGTCACTGTATTTCAGGGGCACCCAGCTGGCTCACCCAGAGGAGAGGAAAACAGGCTGCTAGCAGCCCCGCAGGCCCTGTGGCTTCAGATTCCAGCATTTGCGGATGCACAAAAGCCTATTTGAAATAAACACAATGCAAGTTTTACAACAGGCTCACTGTAGGTTCCCCAAACTCTGGCGGACTCCAGGGGAGAGGTGGAGAGGGGGACAGGCTGGAGCAGACCGGAGTGCTCAGCTCCAAGCTCTCAGGATTAACACTTTCCTGCCCCAAACCTGGACAGGATGGACCCTGGTCTATCAAAACTGAAGGGGCCCAGTTTTACAGAAGGGGACCTTGAGAGAGACTCAGCTGTCCTACAGCTCTTCTGAGACGATAAATGGAACCATCTTCATGGAGAGTGTGGGGCGGTGGATTCCAAACTTGGCCATTCATCAGAATCAACTGGAGATCTTCAAAAAATACTGATACCTGGGCCCCAGCTCCAGACATTCTTATTTGATTTGAGGAGAGACCTGGGCATGGGGATTTTTCAACACTCCCAAGGTGAGCCTCATGCACACCACTACTGGGAACTGTTCCTGTGGCGGTGAAGTGACAGGGAGATCTTTGTGCTACTGTTTTCTAACTGTGGCCTTCAACAATCACGTGAGCCTCAGTTTCCTTCATCTGTAAATTAGAGCCACTGGTGATACTTACCTCATACAGGGTCAAAGTGGAAATTAAATGAGATGCTATACATTAAGTGCTTAAGGCAGTGCCTATCACAGAGTGAGTGATCAATACCTATTGGTTTTATCATCATTATTCCAAGGCCTCAGCATGGGAAATGGGGAGAAAAAATCCCAAGTCCCTTGATGGTTGAATTAGGATTCAAGAGACCTGATTCTCTTTTTGACTGTTCTGACAACGACCAGGCTGTGTGACCTTGGGCAAAGCTCTTAACCTCTCTGAGTTCAGTTGCTTCATCTTGCCAGATGGGTCTCACAGCCCCTGGCCATCTATTGTCCAGGGGAGTTGGGAGAGTCCAATAAGATAATGGATTTGAATGAGCTTTGAAAATGGGAATGCACCGGAGGAATTTGAGATATTATGATTATGACGGCCATTTCATCCCCCTTGTGCCCTGGCCGGCCCATCTGTTCTGGAAGCTTTCAGTTCTCTCTCTGCCTCCTCTGGCCGCCAGTCCTGAACTGCCCAGTCTGACATTTGGGCAGCTTCCAGGGAGGATTCTGTCCCTCTGCCATCTGCCCCTCAACTTAACTCTTTTCTCTCCCTTCTTGGGTCCAGCAGGACCTGATGCCAGGGTGTGAGGTCCGAGTGTGCGAGAAGAGACACCAGGCAGTCACGACTCGTGCTTTGGCTGGGGTCAGGGATCTTGGATTCCCCAAAATGGAGAGTTGGAAGGTCCCTTTGAGACCTTCTAGGTAGACTAGCAGATGAGAATCGTCTGCGTGGAAAGTAGAGCCATGATTCGAATCCAGCTTCTTGGACTGCTCCCCTCGCTCCAGTCCACCCCACTGCCCTGAGCTCTTGGGGACGGGCTCTGGAACATGGGCCCCCTTCTGTCCCCTCAACTTCTCTTGGAGGAGTTACTGCCAGGGGGAGAGTATCAAGGCATGGGGCTTTGCTGCATCCCTGGGGAGCCTGGGCTGTCTTCCAAGGAGCGTTTGAGACCTTGGCCAAGTCGTTTAGCCTCTCCGAGACTCGGTTTCTTCTGCTGTGCTGTGGGAAAACCACCACCTCCTCTATTGGTCACAGGAGACCATAAGCAAGAAAGAGTTTGTAGCCTCCATTGCCTCAGATGCCAACGCTGCTGCCGGGGATGGGCATGGAGATGGCGTGAGTGTGCCAGGCCAGGTCCCCTGGCTGGAGACAGAGGCCAGGGCAGAGGCATCTGGGCTGCTCCGAGCTGTGTGGGCTGGGAGGAGCCCGGGATAAGGCAGGGCCTGCCTGGGATTGGCAGCTGCGAGCCTGCTGGCAGATGGTCTCCTAAGTGGGCCACCCCAGGGTCAGCTTTATGGATTTGTGCATTAACCCTTCCCTCCCCAGCAGCCCCTGAGCCGCTGGTTCTTTTTGACTTTGGCCTGACCTGCAGAAGTTGCCGCATCTCTAACTGAGGTGTAGACTAGACCTTGGCCCACGTCTTACCACTCCCCAGCCCACCCCAAAGACATGAGCCAGCCCCTGCGTATTCCGGGCACTTTAGAGTATGCAGAGCCAGACTCTGGGTCCTCTCAAGACTCAGAGCTGGGCAAGACTGATGAGAGAACACCCTTTGAATACCTGTCACTGTTATTAATACTAAGTTTTGTAAACACTGATGTGCAATAAAAGAAAATATCACTGCACGGGATAACTACCATGAATATTTGGGATTTTATCCTTCTTGACTCACTAACTCACTTTTATATTTTTTCTCTCTCTCTCTCCTCCCACAATATGGGATAATACTGGGCATATTGTTTTATTCTAGACTTTAAAAAAAATTAACAATATAGTCTCTTCCCATGTAAATATCCATCCATCTCATGATTTTTAATACCTGCATAGAGTTGTTCTATTATAGGCATCTATCAAAAGAAATTTACCCATTTGCCATTGTTGGAAGACATCATAAGACAGAGAGGAAACAAACTCAGAGAGGTTCAGTGACCTGCCCAAGGTCACACAGCTTGGATGTAGCCTGAACTTGAATTTTGGTCTTGGGACTTGAAATTCTGTTCTCTTTTTTAGGGTAGGAAGGGTGAGGGTTTAGCAGCGCTGCTCCTCTAAACAAATATGGACCCAATCTCATGCCAAGGGGTGGGGGATTCAGAAGAGTCTTAGTTTTTCATTGTTTGATTGGCTCAGTTCTGGGTTGGTGTGTCAGTCCCATCTTTGTTGGCTGTGTGACTTTGAGTAGCCTGACTCCCCTCTCTGAGCCTCAGTTTCTTCATCCATAAAAACAGGGCTATTAAGATCTAATTTACCAGGCCATTGAGGGGATTAGATTAGATAAGAAATTGTCCAAGTATGTGGCACATAGTAGGTGCTGAGCTGTGAGGCTAATAATACCTTTCCTTTGCTGCTAGAATTTTTTGGTATTATTAGTTATAAGAATATTAATGATTATAGTAATGTTATCTAATATCTATTAGCATTATCTAGCATCTAGTAATATTAGAGTACTAATGGTAGTATTAGCTCCAGTCCAGGGGCTGTAAAACCTCAAGCAAGTCTCTTCTCTCTGGGCCTCAGTTTACCGGCCTGTGAAAGCAGGTTGCTGTCCTTGATTGTTTCTGAGGGTGATGCTATTCCTCACTCCCAGCTCCCGGTGAGGATGCCTGTTAACCCCTCCAGCCTGGTCTAGGACCCCCTCCCCCACCAGCCAGAGCCGGCAGGCACCCCTCCCCCCACCAGCTCCCGGGCCTTTGACACTAATTGATACGGAGTTTCCCCCTCTAATCCTGCCTCTGCCTCGGGGCCCTTGTTCCTAGGGCATCTGCTTGGTGAGGGGAGGAGGAGGCAGGGCCGACCGCCACCCGCCTGTCTGCCATCTGCTCCCCTTCCCCTCCCTCCTCTCTGCACCACCAAGAGAAGTCTGTAATGAATCCGTGGCCTCCGCCCAAAGGGGTGGGGTGAGACCGGGTGCACGCTGGTCTACACATACACACACACACACACACACACACACACACGGGCACATGCACACGCAGCCTGCAGACACGATTATTAGCAAAGCTTTTGTGCAGCCCTCCCAGGCCTGCTCGAGCTGAACAGCTGCCGGGAGGGCTCAGGAGCAAGACGCTGACAGGACGGGGAACTTTAATTATCGGACCGAGTGGCATCTTTGGCACACGCCAGGGACTGGACGAGGCGGGGGACAGGGAGGTGAGCAGGGGGAGAGATAGACAATTAAACTGGGGAATCCGGGGCAAGAAAGGGGTGGGGTGCGCAAGTGGATGGGACCAGAATGGCAGAGACTCACCCACCCCCAGCC
Organism: Varecia variegata; assembly: GCA_028533085.1. NCBI lineage: Eukaryota > Metazoa > Chordata > Mammalia > Primates > Lemuridae > Varecia > Varecia variegata. The sequence continues at coordinate 1,422 of JAQIFY010005087.1, read as the reverse complement.
TCAAAGAGCCAGACCTCTCACATCCGGGGCCGAAAAAAGATTTGGAAAAGTCACCACTTTCTCCTTTCCTGACTTGGGTTACCCTGCGTAACTTTCTCTTTATCAGCCATCAGGGCTACCTTTGTAAAGCCTGGGGTGTCAAGAACAAGGCTTTGAACTCTGCACACCTGGGTTCTAACTGGGCTCAGCTGCTTGCTGGCTGTGTGACCTTGGGCCAAGTACTTCACCTCTCTGAGCCCTGGTGTTCTGTGCAAAATGGAGAGAACAGTAATACCTACTCATAGGGTTGTTGCATTAGATAAGATCATTCATTCAAAAACCAAATGTTTACTGAGTGCCTACTGTATACCAGGCACAGTGCTAGGAGTCAGAGATACAAAAGAGCACATAAAGGGAAGTAGGGAGGATGCAGACAATAAATAAGGAAACCAACTAATAAAAAATAAAAGAAATTGTGACTAGGGCCCGAATACCGATTGCACCAAGCCGCTTTTCCAGATGCCTCCCCTTCTACTCGTGGCAGAACAATTTTCCCCCTTTCTTTCTTAATTCCTGAGATGGTGTTCGTCACTGCCGTAAGTAGATGCTCTAATATTCCATGAGCATTTGCCAGTAGGAGCATATTTTCTCTAGGAAACGGCTTCCAGCTCAGTGCCTTGCACATAGTAGGTGCTCAGAAAATGTTTTCTGAGACAAATCACTCAGAAGCCCTGTGTATATTAAGTGGTTGGATGAAAAGTACCAGCCTTTACATAGGAGGCCAAGAAGGGTTTGTCTATTTTAAAGATTCTCTGTTCCTTCAGTGTTTAAAATTAGGTATTTTTTACTCTCCAGATTGGCTAAAACTAAAAAGGGTGATAACATCATATTTTGACGAAGATGTAAGAAACAGGTACGCCCATAGATTGCTGGTAGGAGTATAAACTAGTGCAACCTTTTGGGCAGTATGATATTTCAGCATTTACCAATTTTTTAAAAAAATTTGCCTACTCTATGACTAGCTCTCGATGTCAGTTCTAGAGGAAAAAGCAGGTGTGTTCAAGAGGATTCATTGCAGCCCTGTTAGCAATGAAAAACCTCCAACATCCCAGATGCTCTTCATTTAGGACAATGGCTAAATAAACCATGGGATATGCATAACTATGGAATACAAGGGAACAGCTGAATGTGGTAGATTCATGTGTATTGACGTAGATCTCTTAAGAGATTGTGAGAGGAAAAAGCAAGTTGCAGGATGACACGCAAATTATAATATTGTTTTATACACTGTGCATACAAAAAACATTCTGGCTATCTATATACAGATACAAAAGAACATCATATACTATGTATAAATATATGTGTTTAGAAAAATGTCTCAAAGGATATACTCCAAATTGCTGATAACAGCATCACTTAAGAAGAACGGGGGGGGGGGGGGGG
>JAQIFY010005086.1:0-11305 GCA_028533085.1 Varecia variegata | reverse complement strand
CCTGGATTAGATCCCTTCAGGAGGGACTGATAATTTATACAGTCAAACTTTAAAATTTACAGATAAAGGCAGTTCAATACTGCCACCGAGAAGTACATCTCTTAACATATACAACTTTCAGGCCACAGTTTTGAAGGTCTGAAGTATTAAGTTGGTTTGATGAATTAGTCGGTTGGCACTTATGAACACATTTATTGCCTTGCCATCTTTAAAATATGTTTTCAGAGTATCACTGAAACTTTTGGAGTACTTTACAAATTCTTTCTTTTGGTGTTCAAGTGCCCTGCGGTTCTGGTATTGATATTTCTTAAAGACATTATTCACTGTATCAAGAAGTTCTTTTATTGCACTAGCTATATCCTTGAATGTCTGCAGAAACCTCACTCTGTCATTGATCTCATCTGGGATCTTACTAAGAATTTGTTTAAGTGCTCGTGCCTTTTCATTTAGGTTTTGGAATTCTGACTCTGGTCGTTCAATCATATACTCTTCTACATCATCAGCTGCCATACGAAGAAGGGATTCCGTGAAGTTAATTTCTACGCTTTTTTTCTCTAAAATTTTCATAATGATGTCTTGTGTGAGACCTGGATTTTCTTTTTCAGCCTTAATGAAAGCGGCTCTCAGTGTCTGAGCTGCAGACAGATTTACTCGTTCTAGCTCATTAAACACAGGATACATGACTGCATAAAGGGGCATAGAAACCATGGAAGTGGTCTCAGCTTCATTCTTCATCTCTTCCATTGTCATCCTCATTCAAAAGCCAACTACAGTAGAAAAAGCAGTGCTAAAATGGAGAAGAATCTTCATTCACTGCAGTGTTTCCTCTCTTTTTTTTGTGATAAAAGAATAGGGCACCAAACACACACTGACCGGCAACTGAGGCACTGACTTCACTTCCCACCTTTGGAGCCCTCTTCAACTCCGGATCAATTCAATACACACAGAGGTTGCAAGTTGAATTTCATTGCATATATATATTGTATGGTGGTGAAATCTGGGTTTTGGTGTACCCATCTCCAGAATAGTGTCTATTGTACCCAACAGATAACTTTTCATCCCTCCCCCACACCCAGCTTTCTCCCTTTTAAATCTTCAGTATTCATTATGCTACTCTGTATGTCCTTACACAGCCATAGCTTAGCTCCCACTCATAAGTGAGGATGTGTGACATTTATTTTTTTGTTCCTGCGTTACTTCACTTAGGATAATGGTCTCCAGTTCCATCCACATTGCTGCAAAGAACATTATTTCATTCTTTCTTATGGCTAAGTAGTATTCCATGGTGTATATATACCATATTTTCTTTATCTACTCATTGATTACCTCTCTCTCCTATTTGCACTTCTATAGCCTGTGGCTTTTTCACTTTTTGTCTGGACAATGTGAAGTAAGTCATGTGCCAGGGCTCTCCCTTGTCACAACTCCCACATACGGGGGTGAATTGCAGCATCAGTCAGTCTGGAACAGCTCTAGAGTAAGAGCACGTACATGCTCTCTGGAGTGGGGGTAGGGAAGGAATCTGTGAAGGTTTCTTAGCTATTAAACTTGAAGATTTACCCAGTTTGTGTGTTTCTCCTAGAAAAGTGTCCTTGACTTAGCTCCGATAATAAAGCTTTCCTGCAAGATGCAATCAGGAGGGGTGTCTTACCTTCCTTGCTAAAAGTACACAGTTTGAAAGCTAACCCTCAAAAGCTTGAGGGAGGATAACAGAGGGTGGGGAACAGTCTGTGTGCCTTCCTCAGGAGTGCTGCTTGTGCTTATTTTCTGACCCAGGTCCTGGAACTAGACAGTACCAATCTTTAAATTCCGTTATTTCCTCCTAGAAACAGATTGAAATTGCCCAGACCTGCTTTTTGTTTACATTGCTTCTAAAGCCACTTAATTTGCAGTTGCCAATAGTTGCTTTCTTCCTCTCAGTTTCTAAATTGGCATGAAAACATTAGGATTGTTGTGTTAATTAAACATCTTTTGCACAGAAGCATTTTCCCAGGAGAGGGTCAAGGAAAGCCCCCTGGGCAGCCTCAGAGCCCCTCCAGGGAGCAGGTTTGTGACCTCAGGAGACACAAGTCTTCCTTGCTTTCCCTTTGTAGACACCATGAGAGACTTCTCCAACTGCTCCTCACCCTGAACCAAAAAAAAAAAAGAAAAGAAAAAGAAAAAGAAAAAATGACCAAACATTAGCTATTATAAAACAGACATGCTTTGAAAAGACACTAAGGTATTTTCTTCCTATTCTTTTTAGCTTTGTTTCCAGTGTTTTGTATAGACATTAATAAACATTTCAATGCATGATTATCTTCTTTCACAGCATTTTGCTAATTTTCCAAAACTGAGGTTTCTATTTTTGGTGCACAAGGGTGAATGACAGTCATGACACTTTTTTAAATTGATATTTTTTCTTTACCACTAAATGGTCTTCCTTCTTTGGATATGTTTGATAGTGAAATCTTTTATTTGTAAACATTTTATTTATTTTCATTTATTTTTTATATTTTTTGAGACAGAGTCTCACTTTGTTGCCCGAGCTAGAGTGCCGTGGCGTCAGCCTAGCTCACAGCAACCTCAAACTCCTGGGCTAAAGCGATCCTCCTGCCTCAGCCTCCAGAGTGTAAGGTTTATTGGATTTGGCCGGTGCCAGAGAAAGAAAGACGAGCAGAGTTGAAAGGGATAAGTAAAGAGGCTTTATTGCAGTGCTCCCGGGTGAGGGTAACGAGTCCCAAGAGAGGGGTCCGGGCGAGATTTTCGGGTCCAGAGAGAGAGACAGAGAGAGACCTGAAAAGTCACATCGCCCAGAAGTCTGAGTGGGTTTATATATGTTTTTAGGGATGGGGGATGGGGGTCTCTTCAGCAGGAAGATTTCGGTGCGAAGAGTGAGGAATTTCTTTGTTGCAGTTTTAGGGCACGTATTGAGGAATAGGAGGGGCTTCTTCTTTTTTTCATTAGGGATGGGAGGGGTGCCTGCCGCCAGCCTTACACTGAGTAGCTGGGACTATAGGCATGTGCCACCATGCCCGGCTAATTTTTTTTCTGTATATATTTTTAGTTGTCCATATAAATCCTTTCTATTTTTAGTAGAGACAGGGTCTCGCTCTTGTTCAGGCTGGTCTCAAACTCCTGAGCTCAAACGATCCTCCTGCCTTGACATCCCAGAGTGCTAGGATTACAGGCGTGAGCCACCGCGACCGGCCATTTGTAAACATTTTAATGGTGCTTATGTTTGGTCACTTTAGATTATTTTTAGGAATGTTAATGTTAGGTTTGTTCCAAGTGGGAACTCGAAAAGTATGTATGGGACAGAATGTTGTTTTAATGGAAAACCAAGATTTGTGAATCAATAGCCGCAGGGGTCTGGGGCATCCTGGACGTTGTAAACCTGACAGACAGCTGCAGCCGGCACTCCCATCCCCTGATAAGGGCAGAACTGTAAGGCTCGTGGTGGGCACCCCCTCCCTTCCCTAATGAAAAAAGAAGAAGCCCCTCCTATTCCTCAATACCCGCCCTAAAACTGAAACAAAGAAATTCAACACTCTTTGCGGGGAAATCACTCCCATCCCCCAGCCCTAAAAACATATAAAAGCCCACTCAGACTTCTGGGTGGGGCGACTTCCCTGGTACCACTCCGTGGGACTGTGAAGCTCGCCCGGGTCCCTCTCCTGGGACTCGTTACCCCCACGGGGGGGGGGAGGGGAGGAGGGCGCTCCAATAAAGCCTCTGTACTTATCCCTTTCAACTCTGCTTGTCTTTCTCTGGTCCGGCCACTCCAAAAACCTTACAAGAACTACCTCCTCCCTTTTCTCTACAGGATGAGACTGACCCAGGAGTCCCAGAAATTGGTTGTTAAAAAAAAAAAAATTTATTACAGTGGCTCTTCTGGCCCAGGTACTCACTCCCAACTAAGAAGCCCTCTATAAAACCCAAGGCTTTCCCCTCCCTCAGGGTGGACGCTCTTTGGCCTCCACCCATCTGCACCCAGATGCTCAATATAAACAGCATTTTGCTACACATGAGGCTTCATGTCTCTCTCACTGTCTCTCTCTTGGCTCCGGACCTAACAGTTAAAAAGTACAAAGTATCTTTTATATGGTTAATAATATTTTTAAAGAAGAGTTTAAAATATATTTGTGAATTTTTATATTATTCTTATATTTTCTTATATTAAAATTTAGTAGGAGCCAGTGCAGTGGCTCATGCCTGTAATCCTAGCACTCTGGGAGGTGGAGGTGGGAGGATTGCTTGAGCTCAGGAGTTCAAGACCAGCCTGAGCAAGAGACCTAATCTCTACTGAAAATAGAAAAATTAGCCAGACATGGTGCTGTGCACTTTAGTCTTAGGAGGCTGAGGCAGGAGGAGCCTTGAGCACAGGAGTTTAGGGTCGCTGTGAGCTAGGCTGATGCCATGGCTCTCTACTCAGGACAACAGCATGAGACTCTGTCTCAAAAAAAATTACTAGGTATCCCACAAAACAGAAATTCTGGCAACTGTGTTGAGCTGTCATGAAAAGAAGCTAGAATTTATGAGAGCATTACTGTTTTTCCTTGAGGATCTTTTCAAGACAGCAATCAATATCAGCATTCAGAATCACTTCCATGGTAAGAAATGCTGGCTTCCTTGGGAGTAAGTTTGCAAAGAGAATTCCAATAGATGAGTTTTGCTTTTAGTACCTTCCAGGCATTGAATCCTAAGAATTATAGAAAAGAATTAAGTAAGGATATAGTGTGAATCTTTTTACCCAAAACTAATACTTACTCTCAGTGGTTCAACTGAAAATTCACTTAATTTATGGTGTCAGTATAATGTGAAAGAGGGAGAGTTTCCCTAAATTATAAAAGTTACATTCATTTCCCATGTTCTTTGTTATTTACTAAGCCTTAAGTAAAGGTACAACATAAATATGATCTCAGATTAATCATTTGGAGATTGAAATCTCATTATCAGTATCAATTTTAAGTTATGAAACTATAATATCACCTGTAATCCTAGCACTCCGGGAGGCTGAGGCAGGTGGATCGTTTGAGGTCAGGAGTTTGAGACCAGCCTGAGCAAGAGCGAGACCCTGTCTCTAATAAAAATAGAAAGAAATTATATGGACAACTAAAAATATATAGAAAAAATTACCTGGGCATAGTGGTGCATGCCTGTAGTCCCAGCTACTCAGGAGGCTGAGGCAGGAGGATCACTTGAGCCCAGGAGTTTGAGGTTTCTGTGAGCTAGGCTGACGCCATGGCACTCTAGCCCAGGCAACAGAGTGAGACTCTGTCTCAAAAGAAAAAAAAAAGAAACTATAATATCCAATCGACCTGGATTTGGTTGAATAGTCATTAATTGAAATTTTTGCCAGAGAATGAAATAACTTTATGAAAAAGTTAAGCATGTGTTTTATGTTCTTGTAGCCTTGTTTTCAACATCTAGCTATGACATCATTTCTTAAAATCCATTCCTCTCTATTGATAAATGAAAATTAATCTCACAATTTCTACTATACCTACCTGTTTTTATTGTACAACAATTCCTATAGGAATTTCTGACATGAAAATCACCTGTGAGCAAATGGAAAGGAAAATTTAAATGTTATATTATTAGGAATAATCCGTGTGCAGTTTGGAAGCTGGACGCTAGCTAGGTGGGGTCACAGATGAAAGCTTTTTAATAGGAGAGAAGCCCCAGGCTAGCTATGAGGGCTACTAAGTACAGCCTCAGCTCTAAAGGGAGGGGACCTTTAGACCCTTCAAGGAGGCTATGATTGAAGGAATTCCCCCCAGGGCCAGTCCATCTGGGAAGCCAGGCTAGCTAGGGGTTCCCCTCCCCGCCTCCAGGCAGAAGCACAACACTCGGTATCTCTCGGAAAGGTCACGTGGGGATGAGATGAGACTCATCCTGGGAGCCAGCACCTTCCTACAGGCCTCTCCTCAGGGACCTCTCCGCCAGGGCTCTGGCCCGAGGGGAAAGGGTGGGGGTGGAGGAGACTAGCCAGTGCCTGGGGCACATGCTCCCTCCCTCCCTCAGAAAATGTATTTCCTCCTGGAGACATTCTGTGACTCAACCCTGAATTACTTTTTTTCTTTTGTAGTCTAGAGGGCCCATCATCTAGTTAACTGTTAACCACCATTTGGACATTTTCAGGTCCTGGCCAGTTATTTTACCACAACACCTATGGCCACGAGGAACATTTTAGCTCATGGATCCCTATGTACCATGTGTTTATTTGCCGCGTCCTCAATTTTTTTTAAGCTGCAATGAAAATAGATATTTCATAAAACTAACCAACTTAACCATTTTTAAGTGCACTGTTCCATGTCATTGAATACACTGCCAAATGTCATAGAACCATCACTGACTTCTGTCTCCATTCCTTCTTTCACATCATCAGAAAGAAACATGCAAAAACTAAATGACTCTCTGGGAAGTCATCTCAGTCAGAATAGGGTTGGGAGGTGGGGGGGAGGGTGTAGGGACCGCAGGCACCGCAGCCACCACCCGCCCGTCTGTGTGTACGCCTGGGATCAGAAGCATCCGTGAGCCAGGAGCCATCCGTGTCCAGACAGACCCTTGATCTTTCAAGGGCGGGATCCCTTTTTGCCCACCCACCCTGGCTCCTTCAAGCTGCTGCTGGAACACGTGGATGGTTTCCTGCCACAGGGCTGGGGATGGGAAGTGAATAGCTCCCTCTGTGCTTAGAGCTTACGTGGATGAAAATCCACCTCAATTCACCTTCTGAGGTTTGCCCCAGTGGGAGTCACCAGCCTCGCACCGACTCCAGAGTTCAAAACAGTTCTACCGGGCAGGTCATGCCAGTGTCCGTTTCATCCAGGCGGGGAGACAGTAGGAGGTAAGTCCCTCTTTGCTGCTCTCCAAATGTGTATTATTTCTTAATGACTAAAAGTAGAGAAATCTCTCTGGGAACGAGTACGTCTAGAAACCGGGACATACATCACGGATATCTCGTCTCTCTAAACCGCGTACTCATCTGGAAGATGGGTAGAAAAGATAGGCGTGAGAATTTAGACACAGATCGATCCAGCATGACGATCCACAGGAACAGCAGTCTCTCACTCAGATTGTAGTTTTCCCACTCGATCAACATGTCGTTTTCCATCCTGTGAAATTCACACTGTGGTTTCCATCCTGTGAAATTCACACTGTGGTAAGTACGCATTCCAGTCGTTTTTCAGTCCATGGATAGTCAGTCCTACAATGCAAAAAGGGTGAATTTTTATGGTCTTTGGATTACATGTCAAAAGGCAAGGAGATGTTCTCATCCCTACGTGGGAGCTGAACGTTAAAAACAATTGATCTCACAGAGACAGAAAGTAGAATGGCTGTTACCAGCGGCCGGGAAGGGCAGCACAGGGTGGGGGTGAGGGTCGGTGGGTAAAGTGGGGATGGCTCACAGGTGCGAAACTATAATCAGATAGTCAGAGAAAATGAATACTATGAATGAACATGACAAAGCGACTCAAAGGAACCATCAGTTCGGTAGGGTATAATCTGAAACAACTTCAAAGAGTGGAATCAGAATGTTCCCAACACAAAGAAATGTTAAATGCCTGAGGTGACCTGTACTCCAATTACCCTGATTTGATTAATTCACATTATATGGCTGTATGAAAACATCACATGTACCCTATAAAGATATAGAGCATTATGAGGCCAGCTGTGGTGGTTCACATCTGTAGTCCTAGCACGTTGGGAGGCCAAGGCAGGGGGATCGCCCAAGTTCAGGAGTTGGAGAGGATCCTGAAAAATATAGTGAGAGGAAAGAAAGAAAGAAAAGAAAGAGAAAGAAAGAAAGAAAGAAAGAAAAGAAAGAGAAAGAAAGAAAAGAAAGAAGAAGGAAGGAAGAAGGAAGGAAGGAAGAAAAGAGAGACAGAAGGAAATAAAGAAAAAGAAAGAAAGGAAAGAAGGAAGGAAGGAAAGAGAGAGAAAGGAAGAAAAGAGACAGAAAGAAAAAAAAAACGAAGAAAGAAAGAAAGAAAAGAGAGAGACAGAAAGAAATGAAAAAGAAAGAAAGGAAAGAAGGAAGGAAAGAGAGACAAAAAGAAAAAGAAAGAAAGAAGAAAGAAGGAAAAGAAAGAAAGAAAAGAGAGAAAGAAGGAAGAAACATCAGGCGAGTATGGAGGCACAGGCCTGTAGTCCCAGCTACTCGGGAGGCTGAGGCAGGAGGATCGATTGAGCCCAGGCGTTTGAGGTTGTGGTGACCAAGGATGCACTCTACCCTGGGCAATTAGACAGAGACAGACCTGTCACCCACTTGAAAAGTATACAACTATTGGGTACCCATAATAATTAAAAATTAAGAAAAAGGGACTTAACATAAAAAGCAGGAAGAAGGGAGGGAGAGAGAGAAAAAAATATCTATGTCTATATCATTGAGAGAGAGACAGACAGACAGGGATATTACCATGAGGACATGGGGCATGATTCTGAGTATTTTATTTACTTTGTAGGCTACTCGACTCTGTGGAGATCAATGAAGAAAGATCACCCAAATGAGAATAAGTGGTGTATATGGTGAGCTTGCTTGCCATGTGCGTGCGCGCTTGTGTGTAAATAAATAGATAGATAGATAGACGTTAGACATTCATTCATTCATTCTCAAGAGAGTCAGTGTCACCACCGTCGCCGCCATCACCGCCAGCGGCGCTTTCTTTGCCTTTGGCAGAGAGTCTAAGGCAGGCAAAGGAGTGGGAAAGCCGTGCGGTGGAAAGAGGAAAAGGCAGGCCCTGATAGGAGGCGGTTGGCACGCTGGAGGAAGCTGAATACAGGCCAGCTCCAAGAAGGGCATCCCACGTGAGGGGCCGTGGGGTGGACCTGTGGCTCTCCACACCCCTGCAGTCGGTACTAAGTTGGGAGCGGGGACAAACGTGAGGGAACGAAAGCCCTGAGGGCTTGAGCATGGGGGGGGGGCATAGATAGCTGCACAAGTGCCTTAGGTCAGGCTTGGTGGGCTGGTCCAGTGGGTGGCTACAGAGGTGGTGGGTGTGGTGTCACCAGGGTCAAGGGCAGACTTTGAAAATTCCGTCGCCCAGCCCAGAAAGACTCCCTTATCATCTGCAGGCAAACCGACACCTTCGTGGATAGAGAAACGTCATTCGGTGTTTTTATGGAGGCGGTGACGACGACGACGACGACGATGACCATGACAACTGCTCCTGCTGCTCCTGCCGTTCCTGCCGCTCCTGCCGCTGCCTACACAGGTTGGGAAATGCATTAAAATCTTAACCCCTCCCTCTCCCCAGCAGGCTGAATGAATGGATCGATCCCCCTACACCGTGTCCCCGTATCAATCGATGACTTCTCACACAGAATTCCCATGTCCCTGAAACGTAGAAAACCAAACTGTAACGGGACCACGGCAAGAGCACTCGCTCCAGGCTTCTCGGCATGGCTCTCCGGGCCACGGTCAGGGACATCCATCTTACAGAGTTTGGCTTCTTTTCCATGGACAGACCTATACGTGTGCATGTGAGTTTATGTATAAATAATACATACTAAAATTGTAGAACCAAAACAATTGAAAAAGTCATTTAGCACTTTTCCACGGCCCATCTGGCGTGCGGGCCAGCCGGCTCCACACTTTATTTTTTGATTTTCATTTTTTCATGTTTTCCATCTGACATGAGTGAGTGGTGTGTATTGAAACACCCAGATGCTGGCCTTCCTCGCCTCAAAGGGGAAAATATCTAGGATTCATTCCCCTTCCCCAGCCCTATCCTATGGAAGGACAGATTTGGCCTCCATGGAACAGCTCCATAGAAAAAGAAGTTATGAAGTCATCTTTGGTTTCTACAATGATAAATTCAAAAAGTTAAAATCCCCCAATCAAACAAGATATAGAAAAATTATGGTGATGGTGGTGGTGGTGGTGCTGATGCAGTCGTCATCGTCCTACTACTAACAGGGAGAACAGAATAAAGTTCTGGGACATAAAGATAATACTCGACTGAGAGAGCCACTGGTGGAGCCAGGGAGTGTTTCTACAGGACCAGTATTTCCTTTGCCCCCCCCACCATGCCATAAATAATATGTCAATGAGGACGTACATACCGTTGTCACTGGTTGTGGGTCAGGGGTTGGGGTGGGAGCGTGCCAGGGAGTAAAGTCAAGTGATTTTTTTTGTAATAAAGAGACATACACTGCCCCCCTGCTACATGCTGGGTACTTCACCCGTCAGCTCTACAGAGTAACACAGGCAGGCAGTGCTCACCGTCAGTCTTAACTAATTTAAAAAAAAAAAAAGAAGGTAGAAAATAGAAAAAAGGTCCGGGAGCGGTGGCTCACACCTGTAATCCTAGAACTCTGGGAGGCCGAGGCGGGAGGATCGCTCAAGGTCAGGAGTTTGAGACCAGCCTGAGCAAAAGCGAGACCCCCCCCCCATCTCTACTAAGGAAGAGAAAGAAATTATCTGGACAACTAAAAATAGAAATAGAAAAAATTAGCCGGGCATGGTTGCATGTGCCTGTAGTCCCAGGCCTCAGGAGGCTGAGGCAGCAGGATCGCTTGAGCCCAGGAGTTTGAGGTTGCTGTGAGCTAGGCTGATGCCATGGCACTCACTCTAGCCCGGGCAACAGAGTGAGACTCAGTCTCAAAAAAAAAAAAAAAAAAGATCATATTGTCAACAAAGAGTGATAGTTTGACCTCTTTTGCCACCATGTGAATGCCCTTGATATCTTTCTCTTGCCTGATTGCTCTGGCTAGGACTTCCAGCACTATGTTGAAGAAAAGTGGTGATAGAGGGCAACTTTTTTTTTTATTTCAGCTTATTATGGGGGTACAAAAGTTCAGGTTATATATATAGCCCATGGCCCCCCATCCTCCTGAGTCTGAGCTTCAAGCATGTCCATTCCCCAGACAGTGCACATCGCACTCATCATGTAGGTATACACCCAGCCCCTCCCTCTACCCCCATCCCCCCGAGTCAGAACATTGAAGTGTGTCCATTCCCCACACAGTGCGCATCGCACTCATCATGTAGGTATACACACATCCCCTTCCCCCACCCCACACCTCTGTCTGATACCCAATTGGTGTTATTCCCAAATGTGCACTTAGGTGATGATCAGGGAAACCAATTTGCTGGTGAGCACATGTGGTGCTTACTTTTCCATTCTTGGGATACTTCACTTAATAGAATGGGTTCCAACTCTCTCCAGGAGAACAAAAGGGATTCTATATCACCGTTATTTCTTATAGCTGAGTAATAATCCATGGTATACATATACCATATTTTACTAATCCACTCATGCATTGATGGGCATTTGGGTTGTTTCCACATCTTTGCAATTGTGAATTGTGCTGCTATAAA
>JAQIFY010005085.1:0-11306 GCA_028533085.1 Varecia variegata | reverse complement strand
GGACTACAGGCATGCGCCACCATGCCCGGCTAATTTTTTCTATATATATTTTTAGTTGGCCAGATAATTTGTTTCTATTTTTAGTAGAGACGGGGTCTCGCTCTTGCTCAGGTTGGTCTCGAACTCCTGAGCTCAAACAATCCGCCCGCCTCGGCCTCCCAAGTGCTAGGATTACAGGCGTGAGCCACCGCGCCCGGCCTGCTTGTGTTGTTTTTAATGATAATCCTCAAAGTTGGTGAGGACATCATAAGTTAGCATAAGTTTTCTGTAAACTACTTTGGCAATATATATAAAGACTTTAAGGTTTTTATATTATTTGACCCAATAATTCTACTTCTGGAAATCTACCCTAAATAAATAATAAGAAATACACACAATATGCTCATACACCCCCCCCACACACACACACATTTTAGAGAAAAAAAGGTGCTAATTGCAGCATTATTTATATTAGGGAAAACTCAAAATCATCTAACTGTCCGACGACCACAGTATGAGAAAGGTTGGTTTATACGGATGCAGCCACAGCAAAGCACCGTGCAGCCCACGCGCCAGCATCGCGGGGGCTGAGAGCACAGACTCTGCACTTCCCCCGCCTGCGTTCAAGTCTGGGCCCTGCCACATGCTGTGTGGCCTTCTGAGTACCAGTTTCCCCTTCGTGGAACAGGTTCACAGCAGCGCTTCCTCGCAGGTTGATGTGTCGGACGTGTGAGCTCTCACTAGCCAGGGGTGTGCGTGTTTCATGTCAGTGAAGACGTGGTGAAAGCAGGGGGGGCCTGCGATCCGTCCTCACTGGGAAATTGGAATTCCACAAACAAGCAGCACGTGATGTCAGTTGTTGAAGCATAAATTTGTACATATGGGGAAAAATAGAATGAAAAGAAGACTGGAAACAGTAGCTATGTGTCACAATGGGTAGTTCTAGGCGTAAGAGGATGAAGGGTGACTTTACTTTCTTTTTATGCTTTTTTATAATAATCATGGATGATGTATAACCAGAGACAAAGAATCAATAAAAGCCAGGCAAGTCTCTGCCCAGGAGGACAGGAGGGCGAGGGAGCTCCGCAGATGCCCCTCCCGGCAGGCCCCGAAGGCAGGGAGGGTGGGAGACTGCCCCGAGGTCTGTAGGAGCCGCACCGCACGGGCCTCCTGGTTAGCCCAGGCTCGGGTTGTGCCAGTTTGGAAGGTAAGATGTGAGTCAGTGGGCCTGGACACATTGCTTTCTGCGTCTCTGTTAAGTGGCTCAGTGTGGCTGGACATTACTGTCAGCTTGTGCGGACGCTTGAGGTACTTCCCCCATGTGTCACTTTAACACACTGCCCAGCCTGTGGCTTTAAATGCTGTCCATACACTGACGGCTCCCAAATCTATATCCCTCCCTTCCCCTTATCCCTGGGTGCCCAACTCCAATCGCCAACTGCTTGCTTAGTATCTCTGGTTCTGTTTAACAACCATCTCAAATTCATCAAAGCGGGACGTTAGTTGCTCCCGAGGAGACCTGCCTTCCCGGGGTGCAGCCCACCCCAGCAAACGCACCACCCGGGTGCTCAGCCGGACACCCAAAGCTCACCCTCCACCCCATCCGCTTCCTGACCGTACATTCAGCCCCCGTCACCACCCCTTAGCCCTGTCCGGCCCGACAGACGTGGCCTCTTCACCAAGGACTTGCCCGACCTGGTTCGCGTCTGGACTCAGCGTATTTCAGGAAAGCAGTTCTTCCTTCAGCTAAGCTGAGATGGTGACGAGAGTAATTTCCACTTACACACAGGCTAAACCTGTGTACTTCCTCCCAATCCCCTCCAACCTCCAGACGTTTCTCTCTTCACGTCCATCCCAAACAGATGCGGGTCAGGCTCCGTGCTCTGATCAGGAGCGGGTGTTGCCAGTTCAGTTTGCCCTCAGGTTGTTCAGGAACTTCTCTCTGAGTCTAACCAAGAGCTGCTGCCCGGAGCCGGGATGTTGGCTGCCGACACGGGGGACGCTTCATGGGTTGAGCGTCAGTCTGAGGACAGAATCCACTCCAAGGGAAGCCATGTTCCCTTCATGTCAGTATCCACAAATTCGTGGGAAGTTTCCAGCAGCTTCTTGCTTTCATTTACCTCTAAGCTGGCGAAGTTTTTAGAGTTATGGTCCTAGCTGTTCCTCCACATTATGGGATCTAGCAATAGCCTCGTGCCTATTAAGCACCAGGAAAGAATGTTAGTAACTTTGTATTTATACCTTCTCTTCCCACTTCCTTTCTTCTTATTCTACCATGCCACTGTGATGCTAGTTTCCATAATAAAATATGACTTACAATGCCAGCATCCCAGATCCGTTAGAATTTTGGTATAATGGGTCTAAGCATAGAAAAAAACAAAACTCAACATGCTTTTTCTAGTCTCTCACTCAGCAACAGTTAACACAGACGACTTCTGTGACCAGATGTGTGGAGGTCTCTCCCCACACACCAAGCAAGCAATCAGTTCTGCAGTGGACACCAGCTGCTGTCCCCAAGTCAGTTCTGACACCGTCTACCTGGAAAGAGCATCAGATCCCACAGACTGAGGGCTCGGTCCCCAGGCTGCCTCCTCATCCTTCCCAGACAGCAGCTGGCAAGTCCAGGCCTCCAGGACTTCTGCCCGACTGGCTTCAGGTTGGGGCTCCCACGATCCCCTCTCTGGATTGGATTAATTTGCCAGAGCAGCTCACAGAACTCAGGGAAACGCTTATGTTTACCAGTTTATTAGAAAGGATCTCACAGAGGGTACAGATGAAGAGATGCACAGGGCAAGGTCTCGGGAACAGACAATGAGCTTCCCTGCCCTGTCCTCCAGGCCTCTGCATGTGTCCGGCTATCTGGAAGCTGCCCAAGCCTGTCCTCTTGGGCCTGTTACGGAGCCTTCATCGGACAGGCATGACCGAAGCACAGACAGCCACGTGGAAATGCGCCTGCCCAAAAGGGGTGCAACCTAACAGCAGCGGACTGAGTGGGGACCCGCAGGGCCTGTCTGTGCAGACTCCTCTTCCCTGCCTGCAGGGCGGGCAGGACCCTCTGGAATGGGGGTCTTATGACCCACAGCAGAAGGGCAGGGGAAGGTTAGAGTCCTGCCTTAGGCTGGTGAAAGGAGTGCAGGGGAAGGTCAGAGAGAGAGATTATGCTTTCTGAGGCCTAAAGCACCCCAACACTATAACAACAGACTGTAACAAAGGCTAAGGGAGTTATGAACCAGGAACCACGGGTGAAAACCAATGCACACGTATATCATGATGTCACGATACAAAAACGTTTTCACCCTTTTCCTTTAGAATTACTTTAAAAGTTCATTGAGTTTTAATTTATTGCTCAGTAATTCTGCATGATATTTTAGAGAAATTTAAGTGATTTTATAGTATCACACTATTTTGTCGTATTATTTACAATATATACATATACACCCATTACATATGTGTTGAAAAGGACACAATCCTAAATGGAAAGTATTAAGATAAAAGTGTTGTAAGTTTTCTCCTTTACTTTCTGCACATCTGTAATTTTTTATGATCTTTAAAACAAACCAAAAAGAAGTAAAAACAAAAAGGGGGGGATTTTACATGTATATAAATTACCCTAAAACAAATACCTATAGCTACATATGCATAAGTATTTTAAATTAGTGAAAGTTCTCATGCCAAGCTTCTAATAATAAAAGGGAGACAGTAGTGAGACAATTACTTGGAAAATTTGGCAAGAAAAAAACAAATTAGCAAGATAAATGGTAAAATTGAACAATGGAGCCCATTTGGTGCCACACGGGATTCAAGCAAAGAAACTGCTCGTGCCTGGATTATCTGGGAAACTTGGCGGGAGACAGTTCTCTGCACAATGCTTCACACGAGTAACTTCCTCTTCCCGGCACACCTGGCGTCTGGCCCCAGAGGCAAACAGGGACCATATTCAACCCGTAGGGGAAGGTGAATAATTCCAAAATAAGCCCCCAAACAAGGGGCTTTTCATCTCGTGCTACAGAGACCCTGCTCTGTGAAAGGAAGAACATTGGAATCACAGAGATCTTAGCTAAATCTCAGCCTTCACCGTTTAAAAGTGCTTCACTTTGAGGAAATTCTACAACGGAGTACTACTATGATCTCAAGGTGTTTCTGAAGAGTAAATGATATATGTAGAGCACCTAGCATTATTCATGAGTTCCCTTCTATCCTTCTCATCTTAAATACAGTTTTGGATAGCATCAAGGGTCATATTCCCTACTGAAAGTACTACGCTCTTCCAATTCCTTTTTTATGAGTTTTGCCAAGCCAAATAGCACTACAGAAATGATAAAAAATCATAATATATTTAAATTATCATATATTATGTTAAATTATTAGGTTATATTATTGTATTACTTAATATATGTATTAATAAATGAGGAATTGACCCCTATCTGTGAAACATGAAGCATTTATCTCTAAATCCAATTTCAGGAGAATAAACTCAGATTTATAAGTAAGTTTGGCGCAGTGGCTCATGGCTTCAGTCCCACCTACTCGGGAGGCTGAGGCAGGAGGATCACTCGAGCCCTGGAACTGGAGGCTGCAGTGAGCTGTGATGACATCACTGCACTCCAGCCTGGGTGACTGAGCGAGGCCTCATCTCTAAATAAATGAATGAATGAATGAATGAATTTTGTTCTGGATGAAGGTGGCATGCCTCAATTTTGTCCTTTTTTTTTTAATGACTGTCCTAAGGTGAGAGCTGCCTTACTGTGCTTTCTGATCTTTTTCTGCAGATCAGATTCTCTCTGCCTTTGTATTGCTCGTGATTACTCACTTAGAAAGTGACTTGTAGAACACTGTGTTGGTGTGGGAATTCATGTTTTCCAGATGTGTGGACCTGTGTCCTTTGTCCCCGCAGGAGGATGCATGCACATGAAGTGTCCCCAGCCCCAGTGCCGGCTCGAGTGGTGCTGGAACTGCGGCTGCGAGTGGAACCGCACCTGCATGGGGGACCACTGGTTTGACGTGTAGCTGAACACCGGCCGCACCACCCCAGACGGAAACACGCACAGCGTCCTACCTTCATTTGCTGCTTCCTTCCCAAATACGCACATGCGCACACACTTCAAACTTCCTTTCCAAAATCACAAAAGCAAATTAACAGAAGCTCCTGTATCCTTTTTGCTGTGTCCACGACAAACAGCAGAGCCAGCTGTGACACCAGCAAGAGGTATTTTCAGGCCTCAGGCACTAACAGCAGAGCACAGGTCAAGGTGCCATGCGTGTGTCTCATGTGCGCCGTCATTCTCGCGTGAATTCAGGTCGGGCTGGGTCAGTACGTGGAGAGAGATTTCTCAGGGTTAATTTCCTGCATTTTACCTTCAGTAAATACTGTGAAGAAACCATCAGCAAGGTGGGAAATAGTTTCAGGGGACTATTGTCAGGGGCTCTCTGTAAGATTCTGCAGTGCGTTCTCAAAACCATATTCATGGCTTTAAGAGCAATGTTCTTATTTAAATTTTCAGAGAGCATCTGTTCCCAAAGAGCCCCAGGCAATAGTCAAAAATATTTGTTTATCCTCAAGAATTCTATCTTTATAAATTACATTGGTGAAATATCAACTATGCATAAATCAGTTTGTCCACTAAGTGAGAAATTATGAAAGTTAATTTGAATGTTGAATGTTTGAATTACAGGGAAGAAATCAAAACCTAATGCACTTTCATTCCATTCAATTATTTGCAACTTTAAGAAGAGATTGTTTTTCTGAAAATATTACAAAATCTATAATTTGATTTTAAGTATTCATTTTGCAGCTAGCACATTTGACTCCACTATAAATTCAATGGATAAAGGGCCTATAAAGGAGATGTATTTAGAAAAGATTTCATAATGATATTCCATCTTAAGAAAAGTGCACATTATTAAATCAGAAGCTTGAAAGAGGGGCGTTTTCAAGACTGTCAGAATGCAAACATGCCTGACTCCCTCCGTGAGCGGGCGACACACCCTCTGCACACCTGCCCTGGGCCTGGCCTGCGTGGCCCAAGAGCCTTGAGCACCCGTGGTCTACTCCCAGGACAGTTCTTTCCTTCTAACAGTAAACCAACTGGAATATTCCTCATGTTAACATGGACTGAATTTGAGTGATCAGATTTTCAACTTTTTTTCTGAGATATTCACAACTCATCAAAAAGATTACCACTAGATGTGGCAAACCACATTTCCCCCCGCCCCCGCACCGCGTGCAGATAGTTGAGAACGTGCAACCACTGTCTCTTGTTCTCGTGAGCTGTGGACTTCTCAGGGAGATCGTGAGCATGACTGAGGGCGCAATGAGTCACCCCAGCACACGGAGTCCCTTTTGGGTTTAGAGTCTCTGGAAATGATGAAGTCGGTAGCAGGGCTTCTCTTTTTAGATGTAGCACCTGAAGTCCTTGCTGGCAGGAAGAGAGGGGATGGACTCAGAAATTTTCCGGGTCACATCCCAAAGACATCTGTCCGTCTTCACCTAACTGCTTCAGACGGTCCATTTCTTCCAGCCACCAGGGACAGTCCTTTCTCTCAGAGGCACGGCCCCGGGGCAGCCACGGCAGCGCCCACAGCCCCCCAGCCTCCGTGGGGAGGTGCACCTGCTCAGCACAGCCCCGACTGCCAGGCCTGTGTCCAGGGGCCCCAAGAGCCCATGGAAACGATGGGATGTCTATGTAGCGTGAGGAAAAGGATGGTCACCAGGCGTGAGCCCACCAATCCCAACGGCTCCTGTCCGCACTCAGTCTGGACCCCCATCAGGACCTGACACTGCGTCACCAACAATCCCAATCAATTGCGTCTCCTTACACTGACCCAACGTGACAATCACCTGGCTCCGCTGTCCTGTGGAGCACACAGCACTTTTTATCATCCGTAGCTTATTTTTAATGGTGTTTTCATTATTGCCTCTTCCAAACATGCACGGGTGTGCTGGGTTTGCAATAACTGAACAAGGTTTGCTCCTGTGAGTTTTGGGAGCTGTTTAGCTGTCCAGTGTGGTCTCTTTTCCTTTCTTGGGGGTGCTTGGTCTTTCTTCCTTCCTTTATTTCTTTCTTACTTTCTTTTTCTTTCTTTTTCTCAGAACAGTGATTCTTAAAATAGTTAAAGAAAAACAGCCACTCTGCATGAACATGAATCACAAACTCTTGTTTGAGCATGAACGGTGTAACAAAATATGAATACATCAAAAGAATAAAAGTAAAGCGTTTGTAGAAGAATCTTTATTTTCCTCTGACGTGTTAAGAAATATCTGACTACTATGTCTAAGGTTGTACTCAAATTGTCAATAAAGGCATCAAAAGAGCTTTTGAGTCTGTCTTTGAAGATATATTTTCAGTATCAACGAGGAAGATGTGGGAGAGAAACAAAGGCTGCTCCTCCGTGGGCCCCACTCGTGGCCTGGGACAATTGCCTGGTGGTGAAATGGCCATTTTTATCTCTGTCCTGAGCTCTGGGCTAACCGTAGCTGTTTCTCTTTTTAAAATTAAAGTAGTTCCTTAAGTGCTATCAGAATTTGAAAGGGCCCCAAAAAGCAAACTCTCATTCAAAAATCTAACAGCTACTTTCTTGCCTTCCTAGTAAATTTTTCTAAAAGAGAAGTTTGGGTTAGGAAAGTCCTTTCATAAGGGCTCTCTGTCGTGTCGTTTTAGAAAATCTCGGTGACTTTGCATTGCCCTCGCTGCAGAGTGATGACACTGCATTGTAAGAACTGTTTTAACCGTCATGCATTGCTCGTGTCACGACGAGCCTACGTTTGAGTGATCTGGAATGGAACATTCCCGGATAGCTGCTGTCCACATATTAGGCAAGCAGCACGCACAGAGGGTCCCTCGCGGCCAAATGCCACGGAAAATGCTCTGAAGAGTCCCAGAGGTTGTGGGAATGGCGGCCCTGGTGTTGGCCAAGCAGGGGCTGCAGAGAAGGTGGGTGAGCTCTGGGCACTGGGGTGGGAGCCCCGACTCCACCACTCACCTGTGTGTCAACTTTGGGGACAGGAGCCAACATCACCTCCTAGGGTTGTTGTGAGGATGGAGTTAATTCACGTAAAGCACTTAGAACTCTGCCCAGCACATAGGAAGCACTCCATAATCCTTCACTAATGTTAACGGACCACAGAACAAAGTAATGAAAAACATAAAACTAACGTAGAGTAATTGCAAGTGCCAGGAATGTCTGCGTGCACATTAGTAGATTTAGTGATTTCATGTTAGAGGCAGGACTTGTGTTGGATTTACATGTGTTAGATTATCTTCTGGACAGTCCCAGAAGTTTTCTAGAAAGGAAGTTGCTAGCTGTGTGTGTCACATATGCAGATGATGTCCAGGGTTTAAATTAAAAATTTAACATTGTGAGTGGAAACGAATGAGCACAAATGTGAAATGCTTATGCGAAAAGCAACAGCAGACTATGGGAAAAAGCCAAGGATCGCTGTTTGGGTGTATGCATCCCGTCACCTGCCCGCTTCTGATAGCATGGAGAATACTGATGTTCAGTTTGGGGAAAAAATCCTATTTCAAAATAACATTGAGCTTATCTTTAACCCACTGTGAATAAGCTGCCCAGTACCAAATACTGAAGCCCTGTTGCTGCAGTGTGAATAACCATGCTAAAAGAAACCAGGAATTATTATCTGGAGAGATTGGCTTGACCACACAGATGAGTGGCACTGGCTTGAGGGACCCACCAGGTTCCCTGATCTCATCCTCAGCTGCATAGGCTAAAAAAGTCAATTTGTCACCATATCAAGATGTGACTGGACCCAAGAGTGACTCACGCTAACCAAACTCATAAGAGAACAAGGTATAAAGATAAAATGTCAATGTACAATTTATATTTACAATGAGAAGATTTCCTCCTCTAACCAAAAGCTCCAGATTTGTCCTCGAGGCCACATCAGAAGGAGAACAAGTGGTTTGAGAAGAAGGAAAGAGAAGTTTATTACTTTGCTGGCAAAGAAGGAGAATGGAGACTACTCTATGAAAAATGCTATTGTCTTAATAATAAGCAAAAATACAGAGCTTTTAAAGGGAGGGTTCTCAGCTTCAGGCAATTGTTGTTCAGCTACAGTTGATGGTTCTGATCAGCCCGGTCTCCCTGAAGACAATCCCCTGACCTCCACCCAGGACCTCCCTCCTCCACCAGGTCAGGTCGGGCTAAGCCCTTCCTGTAGCACACAGAACAAAAGGCATTACCCTGCCCCTCCTGACCACTGGCCTGAGGCAGGGATACAGATTTTCATTCTCAAAAAGGAGTGGAGCCTGTTTTAAAGAGACAGAAAGTATTTTTGCCATTTTTTCAGGCCATTCCATCTGTTACACTCCTGATCTTCATGAATGCTTTTCCATCTGCCTGGAATTATTTCTTTACAATCCTCTCCTCCTCCCTTTGACTGACCAACCTGTAGGTTTAATCAGCTCTTGGTTAAATCATTAAGGATCCTGGTGTGCATTTACTTCCCAAATCATAGCACTGAATGTGCAATACTTCAAACACTTACTTACCATCTCTGTCCTCTTATGGATGGATAAGGAGAAGAGAGCTAGGTACTCAGCACTGGACACCTAGCACCATGTCTGACACGGCTCCATAACAGTGGAATTGCATTTTTGAATTCTGAGCAATTCTACATGGAAAAATCAAACTATAGTGAAATGCTTGGTTTTTGAGCCTAGACTCAGAGCTGAATGATTTAGCCGCATGGTGTTACTGACTAGTATCACCTGGCCGGGTGCCTTGATTCCCATTGCAAAAGCAAGTCTGGCACAGGCTGGAAGTTCTTGCTCTCAGATTGGCATAACCTTATCTCAAAGCGTCCCTGAGACAGTTGGTCCAAGGAGTCTGCCCTGAAACCCTGCCCCACCCCTCAGTGCCTCGGGCCACCTCAGTGGCATCCCAGGTGTTCCTGAAAACTCGCACGGCACATGCGAAGTGAAGTTCTCATGTGTCTCCATCCTTCAGTTTGTTTTGCCCACGATTCTTGGATTCTTAATTTTAAAGAATGACTTTGACGGCCATTTTGAGAGATATTATTTAGCATCAAATCTCCACTTGGTCTTTTTCCCTATACAATTTTCCTTATATTTTTCTTTTTATTACAAAATTATTATCACATTATTACATGCTCATTATAGAAAGTAAAAAAGACAAAAAAGAAAAAATAAAAATTACCACCTAGAAATAATTTTTCATCTTATTATTTCTACTTAAAAATACACGATGAGCATCTTTCCATGTCAAAAGATTTCTAAAATGACAATTTTTTTCAGGGTTTCATTATCGGTCCCGTATGTTAATTAATGTAGTAAGTATTTCTTTTAAACTTTTTAGATCTCATTCAAAAGTACATTTCTGATGTAGTCATTTAAAAGTCTGGGTATGGAAACCATTGTGCAACACATACAAATGTTTACAATATAATGCAAAGTGAAAAGGAGTTTGCCAAATTTCTGTGTACACTATGATTACAATCATAATATGTTAAAAAAAAAACTTCTAAGAAAAAGTGATTGAAGTTCTGCTATGTTCTGAATGTTTGTGTCCCCCAAAATTCATATGTTGAGACCCTCACCCCCAAGGTGATGATAGCATTAGGAGACTGGGCCTTTGGGAGGTGATTGGGTCATGGGGCTAGAGCCCGCAGGAATGGGATTTGTGCCGTATATTCTAAAGAGATCCCAAAGAGCTGCCCTGCTCCTTCTACCTCGTGAGGACACAGAGCACACAGCAGTCAGTGCACCAGGAAGTGGGGCCCTCACCAGATGTGGAATCTTCCAGCACCTTGACCTTGGACTTCCCAGCCTCCAGAACTATGAGAAATACGTTTTCGTTGTTTATAAGTGGCCCAGTTTATGGTCTTTTGTTATAGCACCCTGAACAAAGACAAGACACACATTAAAATGCAGCTTGCCATGGTGATAAAATTGTATGAGAATTTTTACTCGTTTCTTGGCAGTGTGAAAATATCACTTTATAATGAAAATAAAAACGTTTGGTTTCTCCTGACAGTTTAAGGTGCCCATCTTGCATGCAGCTAAGTATTAAAGATATGCCAATCAATAATTCTGTTCTTTATTGTAATTACCTGCACTCAACTAAGATGATAATGAAACATAATAAAGATATTCTACTGCTTCTTTCAGAAGAATTTTGCCACGTAAGTTTGAAAAAGATGGGATGGGAGAAAATCATTTGAACTGAATTTCTGGGAAAATGTTCTGCTGCTAGCCCTGGCATGAACTTGACATTTCTAAGTTTCTCACCAGCTCCTGCTCAGCCTGCAGTAGGGTGACCGGCCTTCCCGATTGCCCATGACTGAGAGA
>JAQIFY010005084.1:0-11308 GCA_028533085.1 Varecia variegata | reverse complement strand
AGGTTTTTTTTTTTAGAACTTCAAATATGTCATTCCAATGCTTTCTGGCCCCCTGGGTTTTGATGAGAAATTAGCTGTTAATTTTATTGAGGATCCCTTGTGCATGACCAGTTGTTTCCTTCTTGCCACTTTCAAGATTCTCTCTTTTTCTTTATTCTTTCATAATTTCATTATAGCATGTCCTGATGTGGACCTTGTTGTGTTTACCCTACTTGGAATTTCTTAGATGTGCAGATTCAAGTCTTTTATAAAATTTGTGAAGTTTATTGTCATTATTTCTTCAGGTATGCTTTCTTCCCCTTTTGTTCCTATCCTTCTTAGACTCCCATTATGCATATATTGATATGCTTGATGGCACCCCACAGGTCTCTTAGGTTGTGTTAATTTTTCTTCATTCTTTTTTATTTCTGCCCCTCAAAGTGGATAAACTCAATCTATCTTCATGTTCACTAATTCTTCTCCATGCTCTGCTCTTCTGTGAGCTCCTCTAGTGAAATCTTCATTTTAGGTATTGTACTTTTCAGGTCCAGAATTTCTCTTTGATTCCTTTTGATAATTTTTATCATTTTTAAATATTATCTCTTTGGTAAGACATTATTCTCTCAGTTTCCTTCAGTTCTTTGTCCATGGCTTTCTTTAGTTCTTTGAGTATATTTAAGATAATTGACTCAAAGTCTTTCTTTATTGAGCCTAATTTCTGTGTTTCCTCAGGTACAGTTTCTATTAACTTATTTTTCCTTGGATATGAGACAAACTTTCTTATTTTTTGCATATATTATAGTATTTTGCTCAAAACTGGGAAGTTTTAATGTAATGTAACCACTCTCAAAATAAGATTCTTCCCCCTCCTCAGAGTTTGTTATTGTTGTTTCCTGAGGGTTGTAGTTACTTCTTTATTTGGAGACTTTTCTAATCTATTTTTTAAAAACTGTTTATTTGTTGTTTATAATGTCTAAATTCTCTGTTCCTTTGGCTTGTCTTCAACTAGTGTTTTGACAGAGATTTCCTTAAACACATAGAGAAAAAAAATAAGAAAGGAAGGGAAAAAAATACTCTCCTGATCTTTTAAGATTGGCTCTGCATTGGACATTCCCTCAACAACTAGCCATCCTCTTTGCAACTCTGTCTTATCTTTTACTTCCTAATTGTGCTGAGCCTAAAGATCAGTCACAGGTAAAAGCTGAGGGTCTTCACAGGTCTCTGAGCATGTGTTCTGTCCTGGCGCTATACATAGATTTTTAAATTCCCTATTATAATGAGGAAATTTGTCAATGCCCTTATTTTACAAAGTAACTCTCTCCCTAGATTCTCCCTCAACCATTACCCAGGATTTCAACACATCTATTGTTTTCCACAACTGTAATACTTTTCCCCAGGTATCAGTGTCTTGTTCATGTGGCTTTCAATTTTTTCAATGAATGCCTTCTGCTTAGCCTTTTTCCACACTGAGAGAGTTCTGAGTTAGGCAAAACAAGACAAGCACCTTGTGTTAAGCTTTTAGGAAACCCCCATGTAGGTCAAAACAGACAAACACAGGTTCTTAGGAACAAATTCTGATCTTTTCCCTCTGTAACCAGGTACCCGTACCAGGAACATGGATGCTGTCGTCAAGACAACCTCTGTGCCAAGGAGGGAAGTGGCGCAAGGCTAATTTAAAACATCACAAGTTCTCCCTCTGTGTTTAAGTTCCCTTTTTCTTTATTTCAAGCTTTATTGAGGTATAATTGTCAAATAAAAATTGTATTGAGATATCATCTCACATCTGTTAGGATGGCTATTATCAAAAAGACAAGAGATCACAAGTGTTGGCGAGGATTTGAAGAAAAGTAAAGCCTTGTACACTATTGTTTGGAGGGAATGTAAATTTATATAGGCATTATGAAAACAATATGGAGGTTTCCCAAAAAATTAAAATTAGAACTACCATATGATCCAGAAATCCCACTACTGGGACATGAAAGAACATGAAATTGGTATGTCAAAAAGATACCTGCATTCTTATGTTTGTTGCCACACTAATCATACTGCACATTATATATACAAAATGTATAAATATGATATATAAATAGATAGATATACACAATGGAATATTATTCAGCCATAAAATAGAAGAGAATCTTGCCATTAGTGACAACATGGGTAAACCTGGAGGATATTATGTTAAGTGAAATAAGGCAAACATAGAAAGACAAGTACTGTATGATCTCACTTACATGTGGAGTTTTTCCTTAATTCAGTTTTTGCTTGGTTGCTGTAAACCTTTGCCTCTTTTCCAGAGTTCCAAAAAAGTTTATTTTGACAGTTTTTACTCATGTTTTCAGAGTTTCTTTGGAGATATAAGCCCTTGGACCTCCCTCCTCCACCATTTTTACTCTCTGATCATTTTGTGAAAGTAGCTAATGGCTAACGGAATATGGTCAGGAAGAAAGGTACAGGGAATAATCAGAGGTGATATGATTTACTTTTTCTTGTACACCATTTTAGCACTTATGGAGCATTCTCACATAGTGAATATAGAAAGAAGTTTGCCATATGTGACTCTCATGATAGTTCATATTGTTGAAGGTCAAGTCATCTTTTGTTCTGTGATATTAATAATGAAGAGTTAAGAGGAAAGTGTGATTTTTCCCAGAGAATCTATACATAGAATAAATCAGAAGTCTAGTCAGATTTGGATAAGAATCTAGAAGCATAAAAATATTGTTACAGTTTGAGGGTCTCTGGAACCAGGTGCTAAGATTTGGAAGAGAGGAAAAGGAGGCAGAATTCACACAGGATGAAATCAAACCATAGCGCAGATCCCACACATTTTTTGTTAAATTCTACCAGGAGTACTGTGGCATGTATGGCCCTTTAGGCTTGTCCCAGAGTGTGCTAAAATGATTGGAAATTTATACGTTACATCAATCAGTCATTGGATATGGGCTACCCCCAGAAGGACGTGACTTCAGATAGAATGATTCTCTGTGGTTGAGGCACTACCTCAAGTTGATGGAAGCTACGCTAAAAAGTCTTTCTTTGAAGGGCCTGAATAATACATCTCCAAATCTGCATTAAGTACATGTTAATATGACTGACACTGTTCCACATGCAGATAGCATTCTGAAGAGAGATATACAATACAAAGTTTAGATTGGTGCTCAGACCTCAATAGGGATATACATTATACAAGACTGTATAATTTCAGAATACCTCACTCATGTTTCTTAAGAAAGTAGATTTTAAGTCCACTTATATTTTGAAAGAAAATAAAGAAACTTGATAATAGAAGGAAGCTCTGCAGAGAAGGACTTGTGCTAAGATGAGTGATGTCAGCATATTATTTAATAATGGTTTTTGGCTGCCTGTTTTCTCTCATGGATGATCTGGGGACAGAACAGGTGAAGATTTTTCCCTAAAAACTTCTTTAGGTGTACCACATTAGAAGACCAAAGGGTAGCTTACTTTTATTGTTTTAATTCATAAACAAAATAGTGATAAAATTATACATCAGTATAGCACTCTATTAGTCATAAAATGGTATTAAGACACATAATCCAGATCAAATCCCTGAAAAACAGTCATTCTATTTTTAATGACCATGCCAAATAAGATTCTAGAAGACAGCATATCTCATTACATTTTCAGAAATGTGACATTGCTGATAATAAGTTTAGAAGCATATCATATCATAAACATAATTCTTCTCCTTTCTAACTTGTTGCGGAAAAGGTACAGAAGCATCAACCCTATTAATCATCCATTAACATTAGTTAACAATGTTATGCTAGGTTATAAATGAACTCTAATTTTAAAATTAGTAATTTCTATCTTCTAAGTTTTCAAATCTTCTATTTATCTTGCTATCCATATTATAATAGAACATTTGTGTATTTTTTTGTCATTAGATAAATGTTTGCTCCTCTCAAAACCTGGAGAATGAATAAATCTCTCCTTTCTAAAACAAAATGCATCTGCAAGTTTTTAAGAATAAAGTAATTAATTTGTGTCTCATATTTCTTTTGTAGCTGAAAGGAAAATGCCAAGACTCTTACATTGGCTCATTTGTATGTAAGAGTAAATTTGCCAATGAAATTGACACAACCCCTTAATAGATTTTTTTCCCTCAATTTTCAGTTCTTCGCTCAATATCTTTATGATCACATGCCAATATTCTAAAGGCTTAATACACTTGAGAAAAGAGGGATAACTGAAAATTTTGGTTTTAATCAACAAGCTACTATAATATATTGATTCAAATTTTAAAAATTCCTGGGACAAGTAATCCCTACTTGTGTTATATTATACAAATTCTAGCCTATTTGAAGGATTACACATGAACACAAAATGGGGAAAAGCTAGACAGTATTAATGATTATAGACTAACAGAAACACCAGAAGCAACAAAGATTTCTCAAGTCAATAAACAAGACGGTTCTCATATTTACGGGCATGATGTGATCAGCAACACAAACAAGTGCAAAAAAATTCTGGTACAGGTGGGAGTAATATTTCTATTTCCCAAGTTTCCAAAGGCACAAGAAGATATTATGCACTCTCCTTTGAAGCTTCATGAAGTCCACCTCTTTCAATAGAACATTTTCTTCACCTTAATCTTAGAAATGTCTATTTTGCACCAAAGACAAGGGAAACATTCATTTAGTCATTCAGTCAGCCTTTCAAAAACTACTTGTGGTGCATCTACTATGACAGGAAATAAATAAGTAAATTATTCAATAAATGGAAAGTTGGTGGATGGTATAGAGAAGGATAAAACAAACAAATAGGAAGTCATGTGGAAGAGGCAATGTAGGTATCTCCTTACAGGCCACAGAGTTTCATGGAGATTATAGTCAGTAATTGATGATCTAAGGACTTTAGGAATCCTGGACTTCTTTCAAGGACTGATGATAATAGGACAAAGGACATTCATGGGATTCATTCAGATGGCCTCAAAGCACATAATAAAGGTGAGGTTGGAATACTGAGGGGTCAAAAACCATGGTGGATCAAAGTTTGCACTTCTCCTTCAGTTCTACCAATGATTTCTCAGAAGGAGGGTAATCTTAACTTGAGCTCACGGAGCTCTGGGCTTTCCTCTTACCTCTTCTTGAATGAGTTGTGGAGGCCTCCATGTGATAAAATAGAACATGTGTTTTTTAACAACTTAGAAATAGCCAACAACTTATTAAATGAAAGCCAAAGGAAACATTTTTACAACTGTAAACAAAGCCTTACACAGACACTATCTGTGAAATTGGAAACGTTTGTGGCACATTGACAGATTGTCTGTTGGCAAATTCTTTTTTTCTTAAAACATTGTGCAAATGAACAGTGCTGGAAATTGCTGGTGGAATTTACCTCATGTCTTACAGATATTTTGTTGGTTAACACATCAAAAGTAGTACAGTCATTATGTTTGGTTCACATTTGTTCTTGAGTTTCCATAATATTTTACTGTCCACCAACATAAAAGCAAGTAACCTGAGGCACTGGCAAAATTTTATTGTGGCATTCTTCAGTAACTTTTATATACTGTTTCCTTTCATAATTTGAGACGCAATAATGATTTTTGTTATAAATTTCTTCATAAATATTCTTACTGATGGATGATGCATTTATTTAAGCATCAGTGGACAAATAAAGTTATCCACGGGTGACTAACAACCTTGAATAAATACCACTTCACTCAGTTGCTATCCATATTACCTAAGAAATGCAATTACATGCTGGGACCTATTATCCCAATTAATGGACTGTTTTATATTCACTGTGCATTATACTTGAAACACTTTAGAGGCCTGGCCTTCACGTAGCTACAGGCAAAGTAGAAATTTATAACAAATAACCAAGAAAAGTCTTTCATTTACTTACCAAGATATGTAGCGTGTAATTATACTTTAAGCATAACTAGGCAGGGCTCAAAAATGCCCTTTGATTTAAACCACAATAAAAATGTATTTTTAAAACTGTGACAAATATAACTTTGTAATGAACAAGTCTTTGTGTGTTACTGCAACAATGGAGGTTTCATTATCAACTACATACATATTTCCCCTCTTATAATGATGTGGTCAAAGGTTAAAATTGATTATTATTTATTATATTCACAGGGATTCTTATTATTCCAGGCATATGCACTAAAAGAGCAGCAATAAGCGGAGGTCTTTGACTAGCTAGATGGATGAACAAATAAAATAGTCTGCTAAGAAGTACACAACCCTTTGTTGTGTTGCTACTTTGTAAAATGTCAGCCTAAGGCTATGCTTTACAGCAATGGAATTTTACCACTGAAGTTTAACTCTACTCCCTCTGGTGGTTTCCAAAGCTGTATTACCAAAGCTATAAAATAAAACACAGTTGTAATTCTTCTCCTTATTGTAAGAAGCATTGATCGCCTCTGATTGTATATTATAGCAAAGGGGCAGTCTATTACATAAATTTATTGCATTTTATTCCTGATAATTACTGGAAGTTATTGAACGAGGCAGGGAGTTATAGCCAGTATGTTCCTGCTGCAGCTGAGGAAGCAAATCTACAGATATTTAGTGGATCTAAACAGCTGTAAACAACGCATCCTGTTTACAGTGTACTAGAAATTTATAATTTACCATACATTTGAAGTTATTTTAAGAAACATACTCTCAATTACATAAATTTAGACTTGAGTTATGAACTGCAGCAAAATACCATGCTCAGTATATCATCTTTATTTTTTAAAACCAAGTTCACAACACATAAAATGTCAAAAGTCAAATTATTTGGATCTACTCTTTCACTTTCTTAAAGACAAATGGGTTTTGTTAATTTTGACTTAAATTTTTCATCTATGATGCACATATTATCTTTGGTCATATTTATTTTTGTAATTGAAATTATAACTATTTATGACTCTAAACTAGTCCTTGTTTTAGTAGAAAAATTCTCTAATAATGAAAAATGTAACCAAATTTAAAAACATCAAAGTCACTGATCAAAGAAAAAGAGACAAGTTAAAATACAATATTTAATTTCTCTTTCTACAAAATCACAACAAAAAGAAGTAAACACAAGAAATTAGGAGTTGTTAAAATTATGTGTGTATGCATAATTTGTTCTATACTAAGTCTGATATAAGGTTATGTTTGTACAACAGCCAACAAAATATAGATTGGGAATCAGCCAACATCATTCGCTGTCTTATCTTATTTATATATAATAGAATCACATAGTTTGAATGTTCCCTGTCTGAAAATAGAGGATTCACTCCTAGCTGACCAGCAATCCTACAAATAACAACTGAAGGGAAAAATGTCTAAAGGCATTAGAGAGCAAGCAGAAGCAGGTAATACTTTAGGGGGATTATACTTCAAAAAGAAAAGGACACTGGTTGAGTTTCCATATTTTAGTGCTTTTTGTCTGAAGGTAAGCCCTAATCAGTGCTACCTGAGGTAGCTAAAATTGAATAGAAAGTCCCAAACCATAATGAGTTGAAGAAACAGATAATAAAGTTAGGGGCAAAGCCAGCAGCTAGAAATAAAAGCAATATTCCATTAAAAAGAGAGCCACAGAGAGCCCCCTCAACAAAATGTGTAAAATCTTCCTGTATATCTAGCTGATCCCTGAATTATACATGTCTGAGGAAGATTATAAACATCCTAGCTACAGGTTA
Organism: Varecia variegata; assembly: GCA_028533085.1. Taxonomy (NCBI): domain Eukaryota; kingdom Metazoa; phylum Chordata; class Mammalia; order Primates; family Lemuridae; genus Varecia; species Varecia variegata. Next base: position 3,678 of record JAQIFY010005084.1, on the reverse strand, counting down.
AAGAACTAAACAGGTTTCAACTCCTTACCACCACAAGGGAGACAGAGTCAGGAGTACGAGTCCAGCCAAGTTAACTGACTACTACAACAAAAATAACAATAAAAATCAATATATGGAATTCAGAATTTTTGGATTATATCATTTATGTTTAGAATTTACTCCAAAACTACTAGATATATAAAAAGCAGAAAAATGCAACCCATGTTCAAAGAAAAAAGCAATAGAATGATGTTACATCAAGATAACTAAGATGTTGGAATTAGCAGAAAAGAATTTTAAAGTAGGTATTATAACTATGAACTATGCTGAAAAACATAAAGGAAATATGATTGTGATAAATTACATAATAGAAAATCGCAACAATGAAACAGAAACTATTAAAATAGTCAAATGGAAATTTGAGAAAAGAAAATACACTTCTGAGAAAGAAATTTACTGGATAAACCATATCGGATGGGAGATGACAGAAGAAAAAGTCAATGATCATAAAGATAGATCAATAGAAATTATCCAATCTGAAAACGGAGATAAAAATGATTGAAAATAAATTCACAATCTGGTGACCTGAGGGATAATATCAAAAGGTTATGGTGCATGTTAACAAAATATCAGAAGTAGAAGAGAAGAAAAAAATCGGTCAGAAAAAATATTTTAAGAGAAAAGTGAATGAAATTTTCTCAAATTTAGTAAAAAACATAAATTTATAGACTCAAGAAATTCAGCAAACCCCAAGCAAGTTAATACAAGGAAAACCATACCCAGGCACAGCATATCATCTCACTAAAAACTAGATATAAAGATAAAGTCTTGAAAGCAGCTAAAGAAAAACAGTAAGAAAAACAGTAAGCACTGTATCCTACAAAACATTGCTTAGAGAAATTAAAGATTTTTAAAAATATAAATATATACGATGTTCATGGATTGTAAAGACAACATGTATTTATGATACCAATCCCTCCAGAGATGCATATTTTTTGTAGACTTTGATAAGTTGATTTTAAAATGTATGTGGGATTTCTAGTGACCTAGAATATCTCAAATAATCTCGCAAAACGAAGAACAAAATTGGAGGATTTATTTTGACCTGATGTTAAGGCTTAGTATAAAACTATAGGAATCAAGACAACATGGTACGGACTTAAGGATAGACAAATACATCAAGAAAACAGAATAGAGACCCCAGAATAGACCCACATTATATTATCTATTAATTTTTTATACAGTCACCAAAGCAATTTAATGGGGAAAAGGAATTTCTCAATAATTGAGGCTAGAACAACTGACTATCCTTATGGGAAAAAAAGTATCCTTAACCCTTACTTCTCCTCACACACAAAAATTAATACATGATAATATATCTATGCAGAACTTTTGTACCCCCATAATAAGCTGAAATAAAAAAAAATTAATACATGATAGACCATAGTTCAAAAGTAAAAATTAAAACTATGAAACTTCCAGTAGAAACCATAGAAGAATATTTTTGTTACTTGGAGTTTGGCACAGGTTTCTTAGACATGACACAAAAAGTAATAACCGTAAGAGAAAACTGTGATTAAACTTCATTAAAAATAAAACTTCTGCTCCTCAAAACACATAATTAAGTAAATGAGTGGGCAAAACATAGGCTGGTAGAAAATATTTGTGAAGCACAATCAGATAAAGAACTCATATTCAAAATATATATAGAACTCCTATGACTCAACAATAAAAAGACAAAAAGCATCTTTAAAGGGCAAAAGACTTGAATAGACATTTCACCAAGGAAGATATACAAATAAGCACATGAAAAAAAATTTCAGCATCATTAATTGTCAAGCAAATGCTAATTAAAACTGCAATGATGTATCATTAGACACCCTCCTGAAGAGTTACTGTTGAAAGGCTGACCATACCAAATGTTGGCAAGGATGTAGAGTAACCAGAATTCTCATACATTGTTTTTAGAGTGTAAAATGATATGACTACTTTGAAAAAGCATCTTAACAATTTCTTATAAAATGAAACATACATGCACTACTCCTACATATTTACCCAAGAGAAATGAAAGTATATGTTCACAAAAAAAAAAATTAGAAAGCTTAAAGTAGCTTTATTCATCATAACTAAGGTCTGGTATCAGCTCAGAATTTCATTACCAGGAAAGGGGTAGACACACTGAGGGGCAGTCATACAATGCAATTCTACTCAGTAATAAAGGGAAATGAATGTCTGATAAATACAATATGAACAAATCTCAAAAACAACCCAAATCAAAGAAGCCTATACAAAAGAGCAGAAATTCTACAATAACTTTTATGTGAAGTTATATAAAGAACAGGCTAAACCTACGGTTGAAAAAATAAGAACAATGACTTCTTGATTTGCTAGAAGGGGCATGAAGAAACTTTCTGAGGTCATGTTAATATTCTATACCTTCATGGAGGTTTGGGTTATGCAAGTGCATGCACTTGTCAAAACTCAGTACATTTTCACTTAAGATCTGTGTCTTTCATTGTTTGAAAAGAAAAAATATACAACTACATATTAAACTCCAGTTAATGATATCCATGCTAAAATGTTTAGGAATGAAGTGTACTGATGTCCACTTATTTTGAAATACATAAGAAATAATCTATTATGATGGATCAATAGAGGGATGGCTAGATAGATAAATATGTGATAAAGCAAATACGGTAAAAATTTTTATTGTGAAATTTAGGTGATGGGTATATAAGTTTTCACTGTATAATTCTGTTTTTCTGAACATATGAAATTTTTCATATAAAATGTTAGGAAAGTATATGGTTATAGAAATTTGGTATTTTGTTACCTACTACTAATTAACAAACTATTTCAAAACTTGGTGACTTAAAATAACAACCATTTTATTTTACCTCATAATTTTTAGAGTCAGGAATACAGACAGGGTTTGACTTGACAATTACTATGCCTCATGTGTTGATGGGGGTCACCCTGTCATGTTCAGTTAGCAGCTGGATTAATCTGGAGGGTACAAGAAAGTTTCACTCACATTCCTGGTTCCTTGACAGAGTCAGCTGGAAAACTGGGTATCCCTAGGCCCTTCTCCCTTTTCATGTTGTTTCAAGTTCTCTCTTTCACAAAGATAAATCCACTAATTCAGCTACACTTGACGCCAAAGCCCAGTTTTACATTTATTAAAGAGAGAAAAACAACCACTCCGTAGCTCAGGAAGACTCCTCACGATCATTCTGGTAACTTCAATTTGAGAAGAGCCCACATAGACAGAGCAAGTGTGCATTTTTAACATAGTTGTAAAATTCAGAAACACTGTCAGCCATTAATGCTTGTAATAAAGGTTATATGTGATAGGCAAGTAAGAATTGTGGTGGACAAAAGGAAAATAAATATGAACCAATGAGTTGACTTCTCTCTCTTTAATGACAGCCCTAATTTCTCTTTAGCTATAGATCTTCTATTTCCATTTTTCTCTCTTGGGTATACAATTTGCATGCACATTTCCCTCCATTATGAACATTTTTTCATATTGAATGAATGTTTATCTGCATAATACATATGCTTAGAACTAAAACTGAAGAACAATTCACAATTGCTAAGATGTGGAAACAACCCAAATGCCCATCAATTCATGAATGGATTAGTAAAATGTGGTATTTGTATACCATGGAGTATTACTCAGCTATAAGAAATAATGCT
>JAQIFY010005083.1:0-11309 GCA_028533085.1 Varecia variegata | reverse complement strand
TCCTGTGATAGTCTTGTGAGGTGAATATTAGTTGAACCGAAGACTGCTCATGATAGGCTTGCAGAGGATCCCAGAGCCATAGAGAAATATGTTCTAAAAATGAGTGGAGGTTATAGAAGGTGCTGATCAGGTAAGAGTAGTTCTCACAGATGGGAATCTTCTTTGGTTGAGGAGTGTCTTCCTTGCCTAGAACGAGCTCTTCTTCAAATTACAGTGGGTGTGGGAAAAGCCATGCTGGCAAGGCATAGCCTTACCTGAAGGTTTCGATGAGGTCATCTGCAAAGGCATCTAGGAGAAGTGAACTTAGTATGTTTTTAACACAAACAGGAATATATTGTTCAGGAACTCCCCACAGACAGGCATGCAAAGCCAGCATCTCATACGCTGTAGTGTTCCAGCAAGGGGTCACGTGGGGGCAGTAGCCAATTCGTTGATGAATCTGAAACAAGAGAACATATGGAAGTAACGGACCCAAGGCAAGAGGTTAGACTGAAAGAGAAAATGCTACCCATTGTTTATATGAAGGACATTTCAGGTAATGAGAGCTTGGATGGAGTCCCTTTTCATTTATTTGAGCAAGTTTTGCTCCTCCCTGCTTTCTTTTGCCACTATGGATCATGTGTAGCCCTGCCTATTAGTGGGAGATACTACAGTAAATCTCCAATTAGAGTTCAGCTCAACTCCAAGGTGTAAGTATTTACTGAGCACATGCTATGGACTATATGCTATGCAAAGTACTTTATAATATTACTGGGAAGAACATGTCTGTCTCTCTCCATCTCTCTTTTCCTCTCACACACACCAGGAAGTACTAAGATAGTAAATTGAGAAAGTAGATGTCAAAGTGCCTCCACGTGAGTGGCATAAACAGTAAGTTTGATGGAAGAGAAAATTTGGGGGATGTTAAGAGCTACCTTCAAATGTTGGAAGCTGTAATGAAGGGCTGTCATGCTGAGGAAGAATTACAATGATGGTATATTTATGGTTTCAAGTTAGGAGAGACAGATTTGAGATGAATATTAAAAAACTGTAATATAGCTATTCAAAATTAAGGTATCTTGCTTTCCTGAAAGGTCCTACTTTCTGGTAAAGTATAGGCTATAATAGAAAACTCAAAAACTTACAGGATATAAGAAAGCAAAGTACAGGGATGGAGTGGCCAGGTATGAAATGAGTAATGGAATCTGGTGATATGAAAAGTAATGACTCATTTAGGGGAAGTAGCCACTATCTAGTCCTAGCCAACTGTTCCCATGCAGGAATTCGGATCCAGTATTACCAGGTCTTATTTTTTAAGAGAAGCTAGAAATAGTTTTCATGTGTAACATGTTGATTTAAAAATATTGCCAACTGCTATGGTCTAAATGTTTGTATCCTCCAGAATTCATATGTTCATACCCTAATCCCCAAGGCAATGGTACTAGGAGGTGGAGGATTAAGGGATTGTGAATCGCCTCCCCAGAGGCAGAGCCCTCATCCATGGGATCAGTGCCCTTATAAAAGAGGCCCAAAGGAGCTTGTTTGCCTCTTCCACCAAGTGAAGATGCAGTGAGAAGGTACCATTTATTAACCAGAAATTGAACCCTAAGCTGACACCAAATCTACAGGCCCCTTGATCTTGGACCTCCCAGCCTTCAGAACTGTGAGAAATAAATTTTCGTTTAAGCTACCTAGTTTATGGTACTTTGTTTTAGCAGTCTGAAAGGACTAAGGTAGAGGGTAAGAGTAGAGGATGGACCATCCCATATTAGAAGTCCTTACACTAAACTTTAGGCTTCCCATTATTGCATTTCTACCTTCTTGTCAGGGTAAAACGAAATAACATCAAAAACCTTTCTTTAGGTTAACTTTTATTACTTCATACTCTATCTCCCTATTACTGTCATTTATTGATCTCACATTTGACAACATCCCTCAGTTTTCCTCTTTTCCCTCCAAATTCTTCCATCTTGGTCTACTTTTAAGCCTATGTGGATGAGCCCCTCCTTATCACAGCCACCAAAGTTCGTTGATCTTAATTCTAACAATCTTTAATAATCTCTACCTCAGCTCCCTTCAGTTCCCTTCTCTTCTTGTTGCTTGGAATCACTATAGCTCTGAATATCATCTTTGGTTCTGTTATACTGCATTACCTATATGTCTTTGAATATGTAAAGTTTGTCTACCTCTTTTCCTTTGTATATGTTTTCATTTCTGCCAGGAATTCCTGGCTCTTCCCCTCTCCCACCACCCCTTGCTTAATAGCTAATACCTACTTACTAAAATCCTAGCACAGGCTTTCTCCAAAGGGGTTTTCCTAATTCCTATCCATATCAGGTATGTGTGTCATCTCTTAGCATATTGTTCTATCTGTCCAACATATCTTAAAGAGAAACTGGTAGAAGCTTTATCTATCTTAATTCAAGATGCTGGATTGAAGTTAATAATCTTCCTGCCTGTGTTCACCAAAATAAAAATAAACAACCAAACTCTAATTTTGTTTTCATTCTTCTGGTATCTTTTGTATAACATAAGACCTGTACGACAAAATCTGATCTATTCTTAGTAAAGGCAAAATGTAGGGAATTCAGTGGTATGCATTAAAGAGAAATTACAAAATTTCCAATGATTACATGTTACATGGGCTTGAGCTATAATTCTGGCTCAAACTAGCTGCTAAGGAATACTTACCTCTACAAGAATAGCTGCAAATATTTTGAGGGATAGTACATTTGCAGTGCCTGTAGCAGGACCATCCCAAACTCAGGTCTGCTTTGGATTTCCAAGACTAGCTTACCCTTCATTACTCTCTCGTATTACTTCATTTACTTCCTTTGTAGCATTTATCAACCTGTGAGTATCTTGTTTGTCTATTATCATGGTTACTAAAATGCAATCCATGAGAGCTGGTACCTCTTCTGTCTAGTTCTTCACCCCATTTTCAGTGTTAAACAGTATCTAGCATAGAGTATGCACTCAATAAATATTTTTTAAAATAATAAGTGAATGAATCTCTCCTTACACACATGCTCGTATCATTTTTCTGCTATGAAAATATGTAACTTTTATGTATGGCACATCTAATTCTGCTGCCATCACTGAACTGGCATGATATGTTTTCATAATCACATTTTATAGTCCACTGGAAAATTTCCAAGCATGTTTTGAGGCTGCTTTTTCTGTTAGAAGTTGCTTAAGAAAAAATGTCTTAGAAAAAAAAACTATTTTTTGTATCTATATGTGCTCTTTCTCAGTTATAGGCAGTAGACTATAAAGTCCTAGGCAGGGAGGATATCTTATTTATCTAAGTATCTCTAGCATCAAGCACAGTGCCTGAAGAAAGTGCATACTCAAAATTTTGTTGAGTTGCCTATGGCAAAGATTTGAATATACCTACCATTCAATCTGGTGGCTGTGGTGGGAGGGTAGACTCTTTTACAGATATGGTGACCCTTGTATCCTAGATTCTACAGGATAACACTGATCTACAGATCTTGTCCAGATTTTTAAAACAATGTCAGTTTGAGTGACATTTAGATGCTTACTAACAAGTCTTCGGGAAAAGAAAAAGCTGTTAAGGCACAGGCTAGTTTACAAAAATGCTGATAAAATCTTTGCAAATTCCCTTTCCCAACTTCCTCAATTCTGTTAATTGCTCCCACCAAGATCAGATCCATGCAGCTGTTATTTAATCATTCGTTCCCCACTAAGTCTGCTGCTAAGTTCTGCCATTTTTTTCAACATCCATGCTACCTTCTCCATTACTGCTACTTCATCTTTATATGTGCTAGTAATAGTATCTTGAAAACACATCTGGAATTGTAACAACAGTTACATAATAAGCTATGTCAGACACATTTTTCCAAAATATATTTTATTCTTGCCAATTTCATCAGTTTTCCCTGTAAAAGTTTTTGAATGTTTTGTTTTTGGTACCATACATCACCATTTTACACCTTTCTCTTATTTGCTAGTGAATGGCTCTGAGCATTGCAGGATGTATAAAATCTCATTATTTCATTCTCCTTCTTGGCTCTTCATCTAGGCATGCTTTATCCTCTCTCCACTTTTTAATGTTCCACTTCTACCCATCTACAAAAAACAGACAAATAACAAAACTCCAGCAACCTTGTATCCTGACAAGGGAGTTAATCTCAGTAAGCATTGGGAGAACAGTGACTTGATTGAACTAATCTACGAATGGCTTAACTCTTCCACAAAGAGTAATATAAATCTTTAGTAAAGTAAAAACATTTTAAAAGAACCCTCAAAAACTAACAAAAAGCTACCCGGTGATGTTGCTGGAGAAACATAAATTTGAGCAATCCTAGGCATCTTCTTGAAACAATGTCAGTTTTTACATAGCTTCATTCTATCCACATGGTTGCAGTGGGTGCTTAATAACTTAGAGACTACCTATAATTGTTTGTTTAACCACTTGGACGGAAGGCAGAAGGAAGCTAGAAAATGAATGGACACACAAACTCTGTTGTTAGAACACTGGCGCTAAATGTAAAGAAGGAGGTTGAAATAATCAATTATTATTGTTTCATTTTAAAATTCTGCTACAGATTAAAATATACACCACCTCCTCCCCATCCTTGTTCATCACCTGACCCTCTTGAGAATCATTTCAGTAGTGAAGTCCTTAAGTGTGAGATATACTGGAAAAGTGTTGGGGTGGAAAAACAAAGTAAGAATTTCAGCGAAGGCTTGCATAACTTTAGAAAGCTCCCCAGGAAATTCACATGTACACCAGGATAATGAGGATCAACCTTAAGAATGTTAAAAAAAAAAAATACCCTGTCAGGCCAATAACTCTTTTCTCTTAGGGCTGGGTTTCTCATCCTCAGCACTACTGACACTTAGGCTAAGTGATTCTTTGCTGTGCTGGGCTGTGTATTGTCGAATGTTCCGAAGCATTCCTGGTCACTGACCTTTAGGTGCCAGAAGCACACTCCCTACCCCGTCTAGCTGTGACAACCAAAAATGTCTCCAGGTATTGCCAAATGTCCTTTGGGGGACAAAACTGCCCCTAACGGAGAATTATAAGCTTACGGGAACAGCAATTCCCTTCTTTTGAGAAGCAGTATGTTCTTAACCCCTGGAAGGAACCAGATTAACTAGTTTAAATCCCAGTACACTGTTTTTCACCTGTGTGATTGTGGATAAGTCACACCACCTCTCTTTGCCTGTTTTCTCATCTGTAAAACGGGGATAAAAATACCTATTTAACTGAGTTGTTTGAAGACTTGAGTTTACACATATGCTTAATACAGTCCTTACATTTTAAGTAATATTAAAGAGTATTACTACTATTGGGGAACTTAATGTTCTGCTGGCTTATATGACACAGGCAAATTAGAAAATAGGCACCCCACGCAACAACCTATAAACTGTATGTTGGTAGCTTTTTGTGAACTAATCTCTCATTCTAGACATGAGCTCCAAATGGAGGCTAACATCTTTTTTTGTGTGTGGTCAAAATGACCTCAGCAAGAACAGTCAGAATCTTTCTAGACATTTTCTAATTTGAGTGGAGTAAAGTTCTCTCTGATGATAAAATGTGATGATGTGAGTCTCAAAGCCAGTGGCAGCAATATCCCACCGTGTAAAAAAGGACTAAATGTAGTAGAAGAAATTAAGCTGACATAGTGCACTTGAGAAAGGCTGGCTGTGCTTTTGTAGACAAAATCCTCACTGATATTCTACTTCTTGAAGTTTCCTTTGATAGTATACCTCTGAAATCCCAGTTTGAGATAAATTCTTTATTTTGGCTTTGTATAAGAATCACATGGTTGGTTAAAATATAGATTCTGGAGTCAAACCAAAGCCTTCATGAAAGAGAAGCTTTGGGGGTGGGATTTGGCCAGGTGTATTTAAAGACAGCCTTCTAGGCAAGTGTGACTGCTAAAGCTTCTAAAGATGAGAGGAGCTGGAGTAGTGGGCAGGATGGGTGTCAATAGTTGCGCAAGACAGGTTTGTTTTAAATAACCTTCTCCCATTCAAAAACATTTGTTAAATGAGCCAGGGACGATGCTAGGTCCTGGGGGTAAAGACAATAAGGTCCCACAAATATTTTATCCTCCATTTGATAGTACGGAAGATGTTCAGTTCAGTTTGTATCTAATAGAACTGTTCGTTTTCAAAAAGCACCTAATAAACTGGAAAAACCTAAAAGCTCCCAGATTCCTTAAGTCTTAACGTATTTTAAAATTACATTTTAAACATAAGTTGTTTAAAATAAAATTAGTTTGTAGTTACTGCATGCACAAATTGCAATTTAATACTTATACAAACAGGATAATGTTTTGCATGAATCAAATTACAGGGTATTCTTAAAGGGACTTCACATCTGTACTGGGTAAAGGGGGGAAAAATCATTTCAAAATTTCCTCAGAAATCGACCAAAACTTTTGCACGCCGCTTTGCACGTCGTCGGGCTTTCGGCAAGCTGGGGCCGAGTGCACCGAGACAGAGTGGATGCGCGGGAAGCAGCGCAGGTCAGGAGCCCGCGGTCACTCACCGGGCTGGCAGAAGCCGCCGCCACCATGTCCGTCTTGCCCGAGGAACTTGGCGAGGCCGCTGGCTCCTTCCTCGGTCCCGCAAACTGCCATTGCCGGAGCCGCAAGGCCTCCGATCAAAGTCGTCCCTCTCTCCACACAGGTAGCCGCCAGCTTCCCCAAACCCAAGCGCATGCGCCCCGCCCCTTAGCCCCTCCCCGCTCGCACGCCCCGCCCCTCAGCCCACGCGCACCTCCCACCTCCATAGCTTCGCTCAACGTTTGTGTGGACACTTCGACCCACAGTCGCCGGCGTGTGCCACTACCTCCGTAGCTCCCTCCACATAGGTGTTCCCCCCTTCAGCCCCTCCTCGCTTGTGTTCCCCTCCTCCTCAGCCCACTCCTCGAGCGTGTCCCCCACCTCCACAGCCTCCTGCCACGTTCGTCTCGCACCCTCAGTCCCCCTTCCCCCGCGCACGCGTGGCTGGGCCCTGAAGCTGGCCGCTCTCCACGCCCTTCGCCCCTCCGCGGGCCTCCCGGGCGATTCCCGCGCTCCCTCGCTTTTCTACTTTGTCCCGTTCCCCTCAGTCAGGCCCTCGAATGTGTGGCTGGATGCCTCAGCTTCCCCAGGCGCGCCTCTTCATCCCTCTGCCGCAGTTAACACTAGCTGCTCCCCTTTAATTTATGCTCTCAGGTTTATCGCCTCCAGATACTTTGGAGATTAAGGTAGTTCTTGTGGGGCGGGGCGCGGTGGCCCCCACCTGTAATCCTAGCACTCTGGGAGGCTGAGGCGGGAGGATCGCTCGAGGTCAGGAGTTCGAGACCAGTTGCTTGTGAGGGCTCCCATGTGTGTGTAAAAATTACTAAATAAATTTTGTATGCTGTCTTCTGGTTAATCTGGCTTATGTCAGTTTAAGTCTTCAGGCCAGCTGGAAACCCTGAGAAGGCAGAGGAGACATTTACTTCCCCTACAGTATCAAGGTTATATGCTCTCATAAAATGAGTCTGACAATTCTTGCAGGTTTTATATTCTCTGGAAAGACTTGCAAAAAATAGAGATTCATTAAAAGTAGTTAAAACTCATGAGGCCCATTTTTTTGGGGGGGTAGGATAAATTGTGATTAGTATTTCCATTTTTTTAAAAAAAATAGTTATTAATCAGTTCAAACTTTCTATTTTTTTCTTGAGCCCATTTACTTATAGTTTCTAAGTAATATGCCTCTATGTGTCCACTTGCAGGCAGCAGTTTAAGAAAAAGACAGGTCACTAGTTGGAACTGAATCTCATAGCAGCTTTAATAGTAAATCATTTTCCATTTTATCAATATTAGCAAAGGTCAGGAAGATTGGTTCCAGTGTAATCTGACGGACAGAATATTCTTCTAAATTAAATAGCACTTTAGCTTCCTCCAAAACTCTAAACACCTTTAACAGGAAAAAAAAATTGTGAAGTTACCATTACAATATCCCCAGATAAACCTTTTCCTCACCCTACCATCCTCAACTCCTGCCAGGTTTATGCTTAGGGACAAAAAGATACAGAAGGGAGAAGTTAGAAAATAGAAGGAAAGATGATTGAAAAACAGAGGAGAGGAGGCAGTTCTCCATCCCCATTCTCTTGATGGGCATGGAATAACAATAGAATTTATGGTCAGAAGTCCCAATCAATTAAAGTATTATACAAAGGCCTTTGGAAAGTAACTTAAAGTTTCCACTCCTCTGCCAATGCCAGGTTCCCATTCCACATACTTGAATCCCAAAGCTTCCTAGGAGTCCTCCATTAATACATAATGTTCAGAAGGTAGAATAATCACCTTCAGGCATGAAAACTTGGTATCTCACACAGTCATCTGCAAAACCTGAGACTTATATGAACCCTAATGATCTATAAGACTCTGTTCTTAAACAAAGTCCTGAAACTAAACTATGCTTGTAAAATTTGGCTACGGTTTCTTCTTCCAGTTGTGTGTGTGCGCGCGTCTACTGGTCTTATCACTAGGCACATTTCATCCTAAAGGAAAGAGAAAATTCATGTATATGAAACACAAATGTAAAAGCATTTACTGGAGAAGTTATATATCACAGCTTTTGAAACTATGGTAGTAATATTGTAGCCATCCCTAATTAATAGAATGCATTCACATTTATTATCACACACCTGGAGATTACTGCAAATGGAATATAACTGGAATTAAAATATTTTAAAGAAATAAACTATATGTCTATAATAGTGATTTTCTTTTGTAACGAGTTCATACATAGCCTCCATAATTAAAAAATTTTAAACCTCTTTTATTGTGAAATATATCAAACATACATATAGCTTAGTGAATTACAATAAATCTAACAAACATATAACTGAGACCCAGCACTCTAAAAGTCACTGAGGTGCTGCTACTGAGACCCACTACCTCCTCCTTAAAGACAACCACTGATTTTTATGGTATTTATTTGCTATTATTTATAGTATTATTGCCTAAGTATGGAACCCTAAATATAGTTTGGTTTTGACTTCTCTGTACTTTCCATGAATGCAACCATACAGTGTGTATTCTTTTTATCTAGCTCCTTTCACTCATCCATGTTGTCATGTATAGCTATACTTCATTCATTTTCATTACATCAGATTTCTTTCAGCAATGTTTTGTAATTGTCATTGCACAAGTCCTTCAACTCCTAGGTTATATTTATTCCTAAGTATTCAATTCTTTAGATGCTATTATAAGTAAAATTGCTTTCTTAATATCTTCTTGATTGTTCATTCTGATATGTAGTAACACAACTGATTTTTGTGTGTTGATCTTGTACCCTGCAACTTTGAGGAATTCATTTATTAGCTCTAATAGTTTTCTTGTGGATTATTTGGGATTTTCTATGTATAGGATCATACTAAGTTCACTTCTCCTATCAGCCTATAACTGATACATAGTGACAATACTTCCAGATACCTGTGTGTATATATGTGCCTTGACATATATGTAATAAAGTGTTCTCTGGGAATAAAATAATTATTTTTAAAGAAGTTTCCTAATGAGTTTACCTTTTGCTTTGAGCTTCATAATAGTTTTTCCCTCGAGCAAAAGGAAGGGTCCTCTCTTAAAGAAAAATAGATGGAAAAATACAGGAATATATTGTATATTTTTTTTCCTTTTATGGATCATGATTTTTGTGTCTTGTCTAAGGATTATTCAACTAAACTAAGTTATAAGGATTTTCTCCTTTGTTCTTTCCTAAATATTTAATCATTTTGTATTTCAATCTATGATCCATTTTGAGTTAATTTTTTGCATAAGGTAGGAGCTTTCATTGTTTTAACTACTGGTGTCCAATTGTTCCAGCACCATTTGTTGGAAAGGTTATCCTTTTATTAAATTCCTTTGAACTGTTGTAAATAATTATTTTGGCATATTAGTGTAGGTCTATTTCTGGGTTCTCTAATTGTTTTTAATTGATATGTATGTCTAGCCCTCTACCAATACCAGACTGTCTTAATCACCACAGTTATAGCATAAGTCTTAAAATTGTGGAGTGTGAGTCCACCAACATTATTCTTTTTCAACATTGTTTTAGCCCCTCTACAAACAATAATGTTTTACAGAAAATCTTAATATCTAACTAACCTTTTATACTGATGTTTAGATTCCTTTTCACATTCTCGGTGATTTCTTTTACCACATCAATATTAGAAGGTATGTAAATCAATTCCCATTCACTGGGATTTTTGAGGAAAGAAGGCAGAGTATGGATGGGTGAGAAGCGAATTTGAAAGGTCCAATAAAATCTAGAGTAATAACTGAACGGAATATCAAAAACACTATTGCCAACATCAATATTGCAAGGACTTCCAATATTAAACTAATGAGCTTCCTCCTCTAGAACAGGGAACAAAAAGAAGGTGCTAATTAACTTAAGAGTACACATTCAGCAAATGGGTAGTTCTATTATATTAAGCTTCTGCCAGTTTCACTGTGGAAGAGCCAGTGCTGCTTAGACTATCTCATACCATACCTTCTCTGCCTCCCACTTTCCTATAGTTCATATTATACCATAGATTCCCTCAGTTTTACAGATTTGAAGGAGCTACTCACACCCTGGAATTGATTTTTCAGACGTGCACGTATACACGTGCTCATGCGCACACACATACACAGTGAAATGTATATGTGTGTGTGCAAGAAATGGGCACTTATGGACATTTTCCATGCATACCTTCACCTACCTTTAAGGTAAAATTTTTCCAGAGGAGTACTGTAAATTGGTTGAATGTCAACACATCCATTCTTCTACAAAGAGTGTATGGTCTACTCTAGGGATAGAGGAAAGGTTTTTTTTTAATGTTACCTAATAATGCTCACATCAAGCAAATAATAGGATTACTTCTTTCTCCTACTTTTCTCCTTTATCAACCTCAAAAACTGATAGTAAGAAAGATTATGTATTTACAATAAATAAAATCATATTGTTCCTATTTTTCTTTTAGTTTACTTAATATATTAATACAATGAAGTTCTAGTATGTATAAAACACCAAGAAATAGAGAAAAAATCAGTAAGATGTGGTTTCATTTGCCCAGGTAAAGATGACATAAAGGAAATCAACAGGATCTGATTTTTCCTATTCCAGTCTTCATTACAATAATTCTTAAGGTATTAAAAATAACAAATAATCATCACCACCACAAAAACAAATTGTGAAAAATCAAATCACTCGAAAATATCAATCAATATTTTTTCATGTATAATAAATACCCCATTCACAGTGCTGATGAATGAACGTATCTATCCATTGTTACAATATTATTGCGCATTTACTGTGTGTCATCTTCTGTG
>JAQIFY010005082.1:0-11309 GCA_028533085.1 Varecia variegata | reverse complement strand
ACCTCTATAGGGAGAACTACGAAACACTGAGGAAGGAAATCGCAGAGCATGTAAATAGATGGAAATCCATACCGTGTTCATGGATCGGAAGAATCAACATTGTCAAAATGTCTATACTGCCCAAAGTGATATACAAATTCATATGATTTACTTATTGCAATTTTCACTTTGTTGTGATGGTCTGGAACCAAATGTGCAATATCTACTAAGTATTTATTTGCTTACTATTCATTGCTTACTAATTCATTTAAGGGATTATGCAAGTCATTAAAGTCTAGTATAGTATTAATTTTTCCTACTAAATAAAGGTCTTAGATCTCTATGAGTGTTCTGAGTTTTATGTAATTTTGTGAGAAATTTGTATCACAGAGAAGATTTTTTGTCAAAGATACTTACCTTTCTTCCTCTCTCTTTTTCTGGAATGTTAAAAGCTTTCTCATAATCAGATATTTTTGATTCCTTCATTGTATTCCATATCCAGAAATATTCTTACCACCGTGATATTTTCTCCTGTTATTATTTTGAGTAGCATGTCATATAATTGAATTGTGAGAGCTGGTGTTACAGAAACCACTTTTTTTTTTTTACCACAATTAATGTAAAATGTATTGGTGAACATGATGCTTAGGTCTGAGACATTTAACACCTAGCTTGAGGTGTGCGTATGTGTGTGTGTGTATGTATATATATATATATATATATATATTTAGGTATTTGGATAGATTTTATATTAGTCACATTCATTTTAAAAATTTCCAGTCAATTCTCTTTTTCTTTATTTTTATTTTTTTTTATTTCAGCGTATCATGGGGATACAAATGTTTAGGTTACATATACTGCCTTTGCCCCACCTTAGTCAGAGCTTCAAGCATGTTCATCCCCCAGATGGTGCACACTGCACATATTAGGTGTGAATGTACCCATTCCCACCTCCACCTCCCATCTGCCTGATACCACCAGATGAATGTTACTGTTATGTGTTCACTTAAGTGTTGATCAATTAATATCAATTTGATGGTGAGTATATGTGGTACTTGTTTTTCCATTCTTGTGATAATTCATTTAGTAGAATGGGTTCCATCTCTATCCAGGATAATACAAGAGGTGCTAGATCACCATTGGTTTTTGTGGCTGAGTAGAACTGCATGGTATGCATATACCACATTTTATTAATCCACTCATGTATTGATGGGCACTTAGGTTGTTTCCACATCTTTGCAATTGTGAATTGTGCTACTATAAACATTCTAGTGCAGACATCTTTTTTATAGAATGTTTTTTTTTTCCTTTGGGTAGATGCCCAGTAATGGGATTGCTGGATCAAATGGTAGTTCTACTTGTAGCTCTTTGAGATATCTCCATATTGCTTACCACAGAAGTTACACTAGTTTGCAGTCCCACCAGTAGCGTATAAATGTTCCTATCTCTCCGCATCCATGCCAACATTTATTGTTTTGGGACTTTTTGATAAAGGTCATTCTCACTCGAGATAAGTGCTATCTCACTGTGGTTTTGATTTGCATTTCCTTGATGATTAGCAATGTTGAGCATTTTTTCATGTTTGTGGGTCATAAGTCTATTTTATTTTGAAAAGTTACTGTTCATGTCCTTTGCTCACATTTTTGTGGGGTTGTTTGATTTTTAATTACTGATTTTCCTGAGTTCTATATAATTCTAATTATCAGCCCTTTATGGGATATGTAGCATGTGATTATTAGGAGGCATTAATTCAAGCTATACTACAAGGCTATAGTAACTAAAACGGCATGGTACTGGCACAAGAGCAGAAACATAGACCAATGGAACAGAACTGAGAACTCAGATATAAAAATATCCTCATATAGCCATCTATCTCTGACAAAGCAGACAAAAACATACACTGGGGAAAAGAATCCTTATTCAATGAATGGTGATGAGAAAATCGGATAGCCACATGCAGAAGACTGAAATAGGATCTTCACCTTTCACCTCTCACAAAAATCAGCTAACGGTGGATAACAGACATAAGGCATGAAACTATAAGAATTCTAGAAGACAATGTTAGAAAAAATCCTATAGACATTGGCCTAGGCAATGACTTTATGAAGAAGACCCCAAAGGCAATCACAGCAACAACAAAAATAAATAAATGTGACTTGATCAAAATTAAAAAGCTCTGCACAGCCAAGGAAACTATCATGAGAGCAAACAGACAACCTACAGAATGGGAAGTGTGCATATATGCCTGTATAAAGAAATTTATGATATTGATTATTTAAAGGAAAAGTCAAAATAAAGTATAGAAACAAATTTTGGTTTCAGGAACTTCTGTTTGTTTGATTTTGTTTTTGTTTTGGAGACAGAGTCTCACTTTGTAGCCCAGGCTAGAGTGCAGTTGTTGGATCATAGCTCTCTGAAACCTTGAACTCCTGGGCTCAAGAGATCCTTCCACCTAGGCCACCCAAAGTCCTGAGATTATAGGAGTGTGCCACCACATCTGGCAAGGAATATTTGAAACAGGGCTCAAAGGTTGGAACTAATCTCTCTTCTCCAATATGACACCTATGTCTATATGTGTGTAGTAAGGAATTTAACCTTGTCCAAAAAGAGGTCTGGCCTTTACCCTTGGGTTCTGGGAGGTAATCTCTAAGCTTTTGAAATGTCATGGTTGTTGGAGTGTTTTTGTTTGCCTGAGAGCTTGGATCACCTGGATATTCTAACAATGTGATTTTGGGTAGGGCTGGCCATACATGATAGTTTAACAGTATCATTTAAGATTTATGATGGAGGCTTTGGGTCACATGGTATCAGCTTGACCTTTAAAGGGAATGGAGACTGAGATCAGTCACTTCAGAAATCTACCATGTCTATGAGATGGAGCTCCAACAAAGACTCCAAACTACAAGTTTCAGATAAGCTGCACTTTTTGACAATACTCCATGCAAGTGCACATTATCACACATCAATCCCAGAAGAATAATATTGTCCATTATTCCACAGAGAAAAAAAAAATACTAGAAGATTCACGTTTGAAAATTTCTCAGACTCTGCCCTATATGCCCCTTCCCTTGACTGACTTTAACTCTTATCTTTTAGTAGTAATAAATCTTAACCATGAGTATAACAGCTTTCGGTGAGTCTTGTGAATCCTAGTGAAATATCAAAGTTAAGGGTAGGCTGGGGTATGTCCAAGTTTGTAATTGGTGTCAGAAGTGAAATCAATCTTTGAACTATTCCTTAACTTTCCAATATACCAGTTGTATTTTTTTTTAAACACCTGGTAGTAGACATAACCACCAAGACCATTCAAGTTTTCTACCATGTGTATAAATGGGTAAGATATTCAACAAACCTATTTTTCTCCCTGCCTCTCTGTTAAACATTTCCCAGCCTACTTGTAAAATGGAGACTAATTATGTGGTTGGTTCTTACCACTAGACTATGAGCAGAAGTCAGACATAATATCGAGGCTTAGGTAGTTAAAAATGGAAGAGCCCTCTTCAAAGTTCTTCTCATTTTATACCCAGCTATCAGCCGGATGCAACCAAGGCAGCCTTAAAAATACATATGGAAGATCCTATGTGTTACAAGTAGCAGTATGAAAATTGCATGCTCTCTGGGCCACAACTATCTAATAGGCAATGACTGTGATGTGAGTGAAAAATATGTTTTTATTTTGTTAAATAAGTATTGTGGGTCCCTTTGCTACCAAGCATAATGTAACCTAACCTGACTAATTGATCAACATCCATTCTTAATCAATATAGAGAGGATGACCAAACTCTGTGCTTCTTATTTAAAAATTAAGGGAAGGATATACTCAGTGGCTCAGCTTGCATAAGGGAATGTCTCTCTCACTTTCCATCCTCTGGAAAAGAGTGCCAGATCAAGTTGTACTAACATAGAGGACCACACAGTAACTGTACAGATGAGAGAAGAGGAATGCTTTAAAAACTGGCTACTAGACATTTAATCCTCTTTCTGTCCATTATAGTAAAGTTTGGGACTTCAAACTTGTTTCTAAGATTTGCTGCTACTAAAATTTGTATGGGGTGAAACTTCCTTTTATTAGTATAAAAAATACGCTAGGTATAAATTCAAGCTATAGGCTTAAATTTATTGTAATGGTGAATATTACATATGTGTGTGTGTATATCTGTATATGTGTGTATAAACATCAAACTTTGGTCACCTATGTGTTAATTGTCCCCTATTTTATCTGCATTGATTGCTTTCAATTGCTTATATGTAGGAGAAGTTAAATTAAACCAAAAGCAAAAGTTATGATTGATCCAATCAGTCTGCTCAGTCTGTATGAGGCACTTTAGATCTAAGTAGGATTTTCAAATTTAATTAAATCCAGCAGTTTTGTATACTTTAAGTGTTGTATTTACACAATGCCCTACCTATGCTCTTAATTTTCCTCCCCTCAATATTGAACTTATTTGCTATTTTTAGCTTGTTTAGCTACAACATTTAATCCTGGATAGAAGTCAGACATTGCTGCATTTGTTCATGAGGTACAAAGCTTTATTAAAATAATTACTTATATAACAAACTGAAAATTCTATAAAATGTTCAGAAATATATTTCATATATTCTGGAGAAATCTACATATGACTCCCTCAAGTATGTTGATAGATTTCAACAATATATGGAACTGATATAAATAATTACAAAGACTTTTAAACTGAAAACTGGACTTCTTATAAAAATTTAATTCTGTATTGATTGCTCTCACAAGTGTTGTCTCACTAAAGTTTCCCAATTCTGTAAAGTAGGTATTATTAGCTTGACTTTACCAATGAGGAAACTGAAGCTCAAAGAGATTATATAACATGGCTATATTTATACATTTAGTGAAAATATCATTTGAATTTAAAATAAGCATTTTATATATTGTGATTTTTAAGTGAATTTAGATGAATCTACAGGTATTAGGTTCATGAAAAATTATTAAAATGAATGATATGTCATTATATGTGTAAACATTGCTTTCCTAAAAAAACCTTAATTTCACTGTTTCTTAGGTGGGGAGATTATTGAATTACTGAGATAAGTGGACATAAATTTGTCAGAGGATAGTTTTTCTATTTTAATAAAGAAAAATTTCTATTTTAATGTGTTAGAATAAAAATTTTTTGTTACTTTGATTTTTAATAATTCCTGAATAATATTGAAACACTTTGTTCAACTCTTTAGCTATTTTTTGATAACATATACTTAGTAAATGCATTATAAAATGACTTTTCTATTGTGGTGAATTTAGTAAAGGAAAAAAAAAACTTTGAAAAAATTACTAAAATCCTCAGTGAGTAACTACTGTTTACAGATTTTATTTATCTTTGTGTTTGAATTCTCTATGAAAAATAAGAATAACTACCATGTCCTGATGGATTATTTTCATAATTTACTCATTCGTCCACTGTCTTTTCTCAGGCTTCCATAACATAATGTCACAGATTGTGTGGCTTAAACAATAGATATTTATTTTCTCATAGTTCTGGAGGCTAGAAGTCCCAGGTCAAGGTGCAGGAAAATTAAATTTCTGGCAAAGGCTCTCTTCCTATCTTGTAGACAGCTGCCTTCTCACTGTATCCTATGCTCTTTCCTCTGTGTCCTTAAGAAGAGATAGAGAGCTCTGCTGTCTCTTCCTCTTCTTATAAGCACACATGTCCTACGGGATCAGGTACCCACTGTGAAGACCTTATTTAACTTTATTTTATTTTTATTTATTTATTTATTTAGTTTTTTTTTAATTTCAGCTTATTATGGGGGTACAAAAGTTATGGTTATATACATTGCCCACGCCCCCCCATCCCCCCGAGTCCAAGCTTCAAGGGTGTCCATTCCCCAGTCAGTGCACATCGCACTCATCATGTAGGGAAACTCCCAACGCCTCCCCCCACCCCCCACCTCTGTCCGACACTCAATTGGTGTTACTCCCAAATGTGCATTTAGGTGATGATCAGGGAAACCAATTTGCTGGTGAGTACATGTGGTGATCCATTTCCAAATATAGTCACATTTGGGGTTAGGGCTTCAACATATGGATTGTGGGGGAAAACAATTCAGTCCATAACATCCATTTAATATTTATGAACACCTAATATATGCTAAGCTATGTGTTAGATGTTAGAAATATAGATGTGAAAATTCTGCTTTCATGAAGTTTATACCATTCTAAAGAAGACAGACTAACAAATGATAACTAATGCATGGGAATATAAACAATTCTGACTGAATTGAAGGTCAAGGAAGATTTCTACGTGGATAAGACCTGGAAAAAATGAGCCTGGAAAATTGTAAATCTTTAAACCTTTGATGAAGAAGACAGCATAAGTGAGGTGAAGTGATGTTATTTGAGGCTGGAAAGATAGGCAAGAGCTAGACGGTGCAGAGTCCCATAGGCTCTGGTAAAGAATGTATAAAGGACTTTCCCTGGTTTTTACTTTCATTCAAAATACCAAAATAGTCCAGGCTGTAAGAAATAGTTAATTCCCAAGGCATAACATTTTCCTCTTCCAGATAACAAAATAGTTAACATCAAAATAAAAAAAAAACATGCTTCCCCCCCAAAAAAAAAGAATGTATATTTTGTCCTAAATCTACTGAGGAGTCTTTAGAGGGTGTACAAAGTAAAGGTATATAATTTGGTTCATATTTTAAACAGATTTTTCTGGCTAGAATGTGAGAATGAATTGAAAAATGCTAAGAGAGGAATCTGAGAAACCAGTTAGGCATATATATAGGTACTAAAGGTAGGGGAAAAGTGTGGCATGTATAGTTCAACGAGTTAATTTAAGTACCTTTAGAAACAAAATCAATTAGGACATATTAAATACGGGGATTGAGAAAGATGGATGTGGCAATGGTGACACCCAGATTTCTAGCATGATCTACAGGGTGGATGAAGGTGTCCTTTGCCAATACTGAACACACTGGCAGGAAAACAGTTTGGAGGAAAAGAAAAGAACTCACTCTGTACATGTAAAGTTTAAGACGCCTCTGAAACATATCAGTAAATATTCTATGTAAGCAATTAAATATACTTGTAAGACTCAGAAGAGTTGTGTGCTAGACATCTAGATTTGGAAATCATGTTAAAGATGCATTTAAATCCAAGCAAGCTTTATGAGAATACTTAAGGGAAGAGAACAAACTAACAAGAATAGGAGGCCTAGAACTCAATCTTCAATAGCTCCAACATTTAGAAAACAGGAGGAAGAGGAGTAGCTGCAATAAGAAACTAAAAAGGAGGAGTCAGAAAGATAGGAGAAAAACATCATAATGTGTTGTCATGGAAGCCAAAAAAGGGGAATTTTAAATTTTATTGTTTTCCTCTGAGAGTCAAGTCAATTATATTATTATCTTGATTTATCAACAGGTAGCAGTACAAAACTATGGATACTACATAATTTGTCTCATTTATTCTCTTGATAGCCCTCTTAAGCATAAGTAATGTTACTTACTTGTCCCAGAGAGTAAATGGCAGATCTAAAATTCAAAATTTGCTCTGCATTGTCTTCTTCTAAAGTTCTTACTCCTGACCAATACTATATCCTGGTAAAATGATGAAAGTTTAAATCATTTTATATCCAAATATCTGATACATTTTAAGGATTTCAGGATTGAAAAAACAAACTATAGCAAATAATTTTTGAAAACTGAAAAAAGCTACAAAGAAGAATAATATTGTCCTATTCATTGTCTATGCCAGCTTTTTAGTTGTGTCTTCCT
This sequence comes from Varecia variegata, assembly GCA_028533085.1. Classification (NCBI taxonomy): domain Eukaryota; kingdom Metazoa; phylum Chordata; class Mammalia; order Primates; family Lemuridae; genus Varecia; species Varecia variegata. The sequence continues at coordinate 3,590 of JAQIFY010005082.1, read as the reverse complement.
CTTGCAGGTTGTATTTGGGAATAGCTTTGCCATCTCATGCACGTCTCCTTTGATTTTAGAATTTTGGCAGCTTAAGCATACATGAAATGATAAAAAATCTTCTCTAAAAATGTCATTTTGAATGTGAAGTGAAATTTCTATTGCTAAATTATCACATTAATGCCATTAAGGTGTTCTAACAATTAGGTCTATAGATATTTCCATTAAGAGTGGGAAAATGTTATTTCTCAATTATTTTCAATTTCCTACCAATGTTCTGAATCAAGCTTCTTTTTTGTGTGTATAAAAAAAGGAATGAATTTTTTTTCTCAAAACTGTTGTCAGTTTTCTTCAAAGGTCCTATCTTATTTTAAATTAGATTTATGGGAATGTCAGAATTTTTCAAGGACATTTTGTAGTTAGCATATTTTTATAACAAAGAAAAATTATGTCTCTGCAATATACCAAATGCCTTTAAAAAATTTCATTTGATGATACAATCATACAATAGTGTAAGTTGTACATTTTATTATTACTAGACATACAGACTTTAGAATACTGAAGTTCATTAGGTGTATTGAATTTCAGGGAATAATTATTTCAGCATACTAATACTAAAATGTTACAAAGACAGCACTAAGTTTAAATCTTATCTCTCATACTATAGCTCCTTTTCTTCATCTGGAAAATGGGGATAATATGTCCAAGTTCATATGGCCATTCTGAGGCTTGAAAGATATCAACCACTCCCGAACCCCATTAAACACACATAGCACAGAGCATGCCAAAGAAATACTAAAGAGGCAGGCAATTACAATTAAGCAAATAGGTAAATGAGATAATTGAACATTTTCCATTTCTGGGTCTAAAATATAAATTAATTGAGTATGACTGGGCAGCAAGGAAATTATTTTAATTGATGGAAGAAGAAGGGCTCTCACTAGAGGTGACATTTTTGCTGAAGAGAGTGTAGAGAGGGGAATGTAGAGAGTTATTGAGTAGCTAGAAAAAGATGAAAATAATTACAAAGGTCTTGGTGAGGGGGAGGGCCAACAAACGCAGAGTGTGTAATAGTGTTTCAAGTACTTCTATACTTTAGGAGTTGTGTTTATATGCTAAAGTATTAATTTATCTAATCCATAAAATTATAAGCTTTGTACAAATAAATTCTGCTCCGTGGATGTAAGTTACATAAAGTAAGTGGATAGTTGGGTTTAACCATTGTTGTTTCTTCCTTAAGGGAACATAAAGCAGAAAGGCAAAAGTAAAGGCCATTTAAGAGTGTTTGCAAAGGAATGATTACAACTGATGAATGAAGGACATGATGGACTTGAGGGATCATGAAGAGCAGATGTCAGAGGATAAACAATTTTCGTGATGTCAAAGAGTTATTTTGCAAAGCATGTTTGAGTAAGTGAAACATATTCGAAGAATAAAAATGTGTCTAGTAACACAGTGACCATCTAATTCAAGTTCTGTTTTGGTGAACTGAACTATAAAACTTGCATATACAAAAAACAAAAGTAATCAATACCTTTTGACTATCACATCTTACTGTGTTTGGAAGAAAGACACACACACGCTCACATATGTGCGTGAGTATGCACATACACACAAACACACACACATACACATATAGTCTCAAATTGGTAATCAATTACCAAATACCATTGGCAAATTAAAAAGATACAAAATCACTCTGGGACTGAAAGTCAGGGAAGCCAGGATGTTTGGAAAAGGGAAAAGATGTGTTGTTTGACCCGTGTATTAGTCAGTGTTCTCCAGAGAAACAGAACCCGTAAGATAGACAATTAGTAGACAGACAGACAGACAGACAGATAATGAGATTGGCTCACTCAACTATGGAGTCTGAGAAATACTAAGATCTGTTCATGAGCATGCTGGAGAAGCAGGAACGCTGGTTGTGTAATTCAGTTTGAGTCTGAGATTCCAAGAATCAGGAACTCAGAAGCCTGAGAGCAGGAGAAAATTGATATCCCAGCTCAAGAAGAGAAAATGACTTTGCCCTTCTTTTACTGTTTTGTTCCACTGAGGCCCTCAATGACTGGATGATGGCTGCCCAGATTGGTGAGGGTGATCTTTACCCAGACTACTGATTCAAATGCTAACATCCTGTGGAAACACCCTCACAGACACACACAGAAATAATATTTTACCAGTTATCTGGACATTTCTTACCCCACTCAAGTTGACACATAGATTAGATGTCATACCTACATGTAATTTTGCACCCCTCATAGGTTTACTACTAAATTCAAACACTTCCTTATTCAGCAGTCTATTTCTCCTCTAGAGGACCCATAAAATATTTCTGTTTCTATTCATCTGGAACCTCTGAGAGTCTTAGAAAGGAGAGAGATAAAAATAATACAAGAATTTTTTTTAGAAAATGTATATGATAAAAGCTGGGAAATAACTGATAATGTTTAAAAGGGGGAAAGAAAAATTGACAGAAAAAAAGTGAGGAAAAGGAAAAGAAAATAATATGGTAAAGGCATGATTAGGAGTGAGAAATTTGTAAACTTTAAGAGAAGAAGAGTGAAAAAAAGCTACTATACATTAGATAAACATAAGTGAAAATAAGAAAGTCTGCACTGCAAAAGTGAAAGATTTAGTTAAGTGGGCATTTTTCTTTCTGCCTAAAAGATCAAGTTTGTTTTTATGGTTTAGAAAATAGATCAGTAAGAGTAATAGGGTTAAGTGTCTTAGAAACAAGGACATTCTTCTGTGGTACTACATGGATTGGAATTTTGTGCAAGAGATATTAAATACACATACTCACATGCACATACGTAAAAACATTTTTTAATCTTAGTTTAAATTGCTAATACAAGCTCAGCTGCTATGACCTCATCTAATCTAGTAGTACTTACAACATCAGAAAAATCTTATGTCTGTAGTTATTTTAAAGTCCACTCTGACCTTAGCTGCTTAGATTTTATTTTAGTGTAAAGAGACCTTGTCAATTGGGGGATGGCTAGATTTGTCTCATGTTAAAAACCAGAGTCACCTCAAAATGACATTTCTTCTTTCCTTTGACCCATTCTCCTTATCCTTCTCAAAACCACAAAAATCAAAAGAAACACTGAAATTGTTGTGCTTTGTGTTTTCCCACTTGCTGTCTTAGAACTATCCAAAACAGTGACCTTGGAATTCTAAAATATCTGAAATAATTTGGAGAAACTTTCCATCTGCTGTTGCTCTATATGTTTTGAGACCAACATGTTGCAGATGGAATCTTGAGCTAATTGAAAAACTCTGCAGGTTCAGTATTTTGTGTAATGAACTAAACTAAATGGCCCATTACAATGATCAGACTGAATGTAGTTTGGTACCAGAAATTGTCAAGTGTACCTTACTGATTCTCTAAAACTAAGTATAGCCATTCTTATATTTTCTTTTGAAAAATTTCTATTCATGTTCTTTGCCCACTTTTTGATGGGGTTGTTTGATTTTTTCTTACTGATTTTCCTGAGTTCTACATAGATTCTTGTTATCAGTCCTTTATCTGATGTGTAGTATGCGAAAATTTTTTCCCACTCTATGGGTTGTCTGTTTATTCTCATGACTGTTTCTTTGGCTGTGCAGAA
>JAQIFY010005081.1:0-11310 GCA_028533085.1 Varecia variegata | reverse complement strand
GGACTCGGGGGATTGGGAGGGACATGGGCAATATATCTATGCAGAACTTTTGTACCCCCATAATAAGCTGAAATAAAAAAAAATAAAAAAAAAATGATGGAAAAAAAAAATTATGCATTAAAATTTAGAAAAAAAATAAATTATGAATATCCAAACTTACAGTGACCCTGAGCTATATTTGCAGTAATTTGCATATTGATGTCTCAGAAAAAGTGATCTAAGTGTATTTTATTCTATTGACTATAATATAAAAATATATATGCACAAGGTTATTCATTTTGGCATTGTTGGCAATTGTAAAATATTGGATACAACCTAAATACCCATACATAAGTGTGGGTAAGTGAACATATACACTTAATCAACTATAATGCAGCTACCAAAAAGGGGATATATGTCTATGAACAAATATGGAATGATTTCTATAATATACTTCTAAGCAAAAAGAGCAAAGTGTAATAGAGTATATATAAGAAAATATACATGTAAATATTCATTAATAGAGAATAAATACAAGAATGATTCTCAGAAACTAAGATTACAGGAAGGGGGTGAAAACAAGGTGGAGAGAATGGGAGAATAGAAATGGAATGGGAAATGGCCAGACAAGGTAACCTGCACCTGTAATCCCAGTACATCGGGAGGCTGAGGTGGCAGTATTGCTTCAGGCCAGGAGGTTGAGACTGGCCTGGGCAATATGACAAGATCCTGTCTCTACGGAAAAAAAAAAAAAAAAAAGAAAAAAGAAAAATTAACTGGGTGTGGTGTGTGGGCCTGTAATCCTAGCTACTTGGGAGGCTGAGACAAGGAAGCTCACATGAGCCCAGGAGTTTCAGGCTGCAGTGAGCTTGCATACCACTGCACTCTAGCCCAGGTGACAGAGAGACAGAGACCCTGTTTCTAAAAGATAAAATAAATAAATAAATAAATAAATAAAAAGAAATGGAGTGGTGCAGATAGAAGGAAGTGACACCTTTTGGGGTACCCTTTTTGATAGACCTGAAACTAAGCTTTATGGTAATGTTTACATACCCAAAATATAGATTAAAAATTAAAATTCACCAGAATATGAGGGAAACAAAACATGGAATACAAGCAGTAATTAGTGAACCTAACTTAATTACAAATGGACAACATAGCCTCTTTTGCCACTAAGAGGGTGGAAAAATAAAGAACCAACTTATATAACTTTGGAAGGCAGTATTGTGACAGCGTACTGAAAAGTTAAGGTAAAATAGAAGAAACACAAACATTGTACTCCAGTTAATAACACTGTTTTTCACCAAAGCAGGGGTTATAAAATATGAAACTACCTTTTGTGTATGCTAGAATTGAACAAATAAGCAAATACATTATGAATAATGTAATCCAGGTTTCTCTTTGTCATTTAAAGAAGTAACAATGTGAACAGGAGGAAATCTAGAATAAATCCTATGGTGTTGGATTGGAATTGATATCATATAAAGTTATGAATTTTTAATATGTATACAGATAAATAGTAAAGAAATAAATATTGATGTGTGTATGCATACATTAGTGTATATATGTACAAAATGTGTGAATGCATGCATTAGTTGTACATATATATATATATATATATATATACACATATATATAATTTCTTAGCTTTCTCTATTGGAAGAGCCTAATAATATTGTTGCCCCAGTAGAAATGAACACGCTTAGTAACCAAATCTTAGTCTCTAAATGCTTTCCTCATGCTTTTTAAAATTTCAAAGTATTAAGGGAGTACAAATGTTTTTGTTATATAGATACCTTGTATTAATATAATGCTTAAATCAGGGTTTTTTTGTGTGCCCATCACCAGAATAGTGTTCATGGTACCCTATAGGTTTCCAATGTCCATTACATCTCTTTGTTGGTGTACCCATTATTTAGCTCCCATTTATTAGTGAGAACATATAGTGTTTGTTTTTCCATTTCTGAGATACTTCACTTAGGATAATGGTCTTCAGTTCCATCCAGGTTTCTGCAAAAGACATCAATTCATTTCTTTCTATGACTGAAACTGGGGTCCTGTTTCATTTTTCTGCATTTGGCTAACCAATTTTCCCAGCACAATTTATTGAATAGGGCTTCCTTTCCCCATTGTATGTTGTTGTCTGCTTTCTTGAAGATCATAGCTATATGGTTTCATTTCTGGGTTCTCTACTTTGTCCCAATACCATGTCATATATGTTACTATAGCCTTGCAGTATAATTTGAAGTCAGATAATGTGATGCCTCCAGATTTGTTCTTTTTGCTTAAGATTGCTTTGGCTATTCTGACTCTTCTTTGGTTCCAAATGAAGCTTAGAATTATTTTTCCTAGATCTATGGAATATGATAGTGGTATTTTGATGGGTATTATGTTGAACCTGTAAATAACTTTGGGCTATATATACACTTCAATGATGCTGATTCTTCCATTCCATAAGTAATGGATATTTTTCCATGGATATTTTCTTCTAGTAGAGATCTTTCACCTACTTGGTTAAGTATATTCCTAGATATTTTATTTACTTTGTAGCTATAGTAAATGGTATTGAATCATTGATTTGACTCTCAGCTTGACTGTTGTTACTATATAGACATGCCACTGATTTGTGTACATTGATTTTGTAACATGAGACTTTGCTGAATTTATTTATTAATTCTAAAGTCTTTTGGTGGAGTCTTTAGGATTTCTAGATACAAGATCATATTGTCAGAAAACACAGATTGTTTGACCTCATCTTTCCTGATTTGTATGTATTTTCTTTTTTTCTCTTGCCTGATTTCTCTGGCTAGGACTTCCAATACTATGTTGAATAGAAGTGATACCAGTGCATAACCTTGCCTTGTTCCAGTTCTTAGGGGAATGCTTTCAATTTTCCCCCATTAAGCATAATGTTTACTGTAAGATTGTCATATATGGCTTTTATAATTTTTAGATATATTCCTTCTATGCCTAGAATGTTGAGGGTTTTTATCATGAAAGGATACTGGGTTTTGTCAAATATTTTTTCTGCATCTATTGAGGTGATCATATCGTCTTTGTTTTTGCTTTTATCTATGTGATGAATCATGTTTACTGATGTGGGATGAAACCCACTTGATCATGGTGAATTGTGTTTGTATTTGTATGTGGGATATTGTTCTGTTCAGCATGTTAGAGAATCACTTGTTTTGTTTTCCCTCTTGTTCTATTGTTTTGTAAGAGTTGTGAGCTTTAGCTTTTGGGTGTTTTTGTTACTTGTGGGTATCTATTGCATTGCTCCAGGTATAGTGCATTTTTGAGTATTTCCTGTATGGCAAGTCTAGTAGTGACAAACTCTCTTAGTGTTTGTTTGTTTGGAAAATTCTTTATTTCTCCATCATTTATGAAAATTAGTTTTACAGGAAAAAAAATTCTTGGTTGGAAGATCTTTTGTTAAGAAAATTAAAATGGGGGCCCCAATCCCTTCTAGCTTGTAAGGTCTCTGCTGAGAAGTCTGCTGTTAGCCTGATGAGTTTTCCTTTGTAGGTTAGTTGTTGGTTTCATCTTGCAGCTCATTGAACTTTTTCCTTCATTTTGAGTTTTGTCAGGTTGATTATTTTGAAGATGTTCTATTTATTGTGACTCTTCCCAGTGTTCAATGACCATCTTATATCTGGATATCTGAATCCCTGGCAATACCAGCAAAGTTCTCCTCAATAATTACCTCAAATCAGTTTTTCCATATTTCTTGCTTTTTTTTTCCTTCTCCCTCAAGGATATCTATAATTTGAATATTGGCTCACTTTATATAGACTCATATTTTTCTGAGTGATTGTTCATTCTTCTTTATTATTTCTTCTACATCTTTGATTAACTGTGTTAGCTGAATGCCTTACCTTTACGCTCTGAGATTCTTTCTTCTGCTTAGTCTAGCCTGTTGTTGAAGATTTCTGCTGAATTTTGATATTGGCTATATGACTTTTACTCCTTTAATTTCTCTTATATCCTTTAAAATGTTGTTGTCTTTTCAGTGACTTTTTTCTTTTTTTCATTCATTTTTTTAAATATTTTTTGGCTTCTTTGTGTTGGTTTTCAATTTCCTCTTCAGTCTCATTCATCTTACTTGCCATTCATACTCTGAATTCCATTTCTGACATTTCAAAAATTTCCTTTTGATTGAGGTCCATTGCTATATATCTATTGTGATTCATTGGGGGTATTGAACTAGCTTGTTTTTTCATGTTGCCAGATTTATTTTGTGGTTTCTTCTCTTCTGAAACCTCTTCTCTCAGCTCAGGGAAGATAAGTTTATGGTACACATGTTCTGCTTTGCTGGGAGCTCTCTTTCTTAGTGAGAAGAAGGAGAGTTCCCTGTATGCCACTTTTGTGTCCTATTCCAGAAGATTGACCTGGCAGGAGAGGGGTAGATGCACTGAGATCTGTGTTGTTCCAGTTCCCTGTGTTTGTCACAGTCCAAACATATGCTTGAGGATCTTCCTGTATAGAGGTGGTTTGGTTCCCAGGGCACTGTGGGAAGCTCAGGTGAGGGGCTGGGCAATTCCCTCTCCATGGAGGCTGGTGTTGCAGGAGATTACTCTGCCCAGGTCTCCTCACAGCAGTGGCAGCTGGGCAACTCTACCTAGGCAGTGGTTGCAGGTGCCAGGGCTATGGGCCTTTGTTCCACCAAGGGCCATGGGCCAAGTGATGGTGCAGGAGCTGTAGCAGTGAGGCCGTGGGGGCTAGGCTGTGGTATGGGAACTACAGCAATGGGGCCATGGGGCCAGTCTGTCTGGCAGCTGGGGCTCTCTCCCTCCACAGGTGCCACTGAGGCAGTTGCTGTGGGGCTGTTCAGGTGGCACTGGTTGTGCCTTCTCTGTTTGAATCACCCTTGGTGGGGAGGGGTTCTTGGCTCCCAGTCACAGGGCATACAAGGCATCTGTTCCCCGTAACCCCTCCCCAGGCCAGAAGGGGCTATGCAGAGACAGTTACAGAAAAGCCAAGCCCTGTGTAGACCAGGCACTCTGAATCTGACTGCTCTGAATGGCATCATTTGTAGCGACATGGGAATGGAAGCCACCTGGTCACTGCTGTGCTTGCTCTCTCATGCAATGTCACTGCACAGACTCCAAGCTGCTCCCAGGTCAATCTGGATGTCTGTGGTGGTGGAGGAGGCCCCCTCCCAGCTTGAGTCACGGTGTCCATAGGGAAAGTATGGAGCCCCAGGATTCTCTCCTCCTGTCCTTCCCCATGTGTGGATGCCTCCCCCAGGGTAGCATCTGCTCTTGCCAAGTGGATCACCCCATCACCTTCTCTTTTATTCTGAGTGTCTCCCATCACTTCTGTTATAATTTACAATGCTCTCTTTGAGAAGGCCCATCTGTAGGTAGGAATCTGCTTGCAACTTTCGATCTTCTCCTTGAAAGCAGCATGTGCAGTCTGCTTCTAGTCCTCCATGTTTGCCTCATCTTTATTCTCCATGTATAAACAAACAAACAAACAAATAAATAAGGTGAGGTCTTCTTTGGAGAAATGGATTAGGAAGAAAAGTGTAAAATGAGCTGAGCCTGGAACCTCTTGTAGTGCAAAAAAAGTAATGAAGTGTTCAAACCATGATGGGGACATGTAAAAAGGACAAAGCACCCAACTTAAAATTTCAATAACCTTGGCTGGAAGAATTTGAACAACCAAATAAATAATGATAGTATTGGATTATAGCCCATAAAATAAATACTTTTGAGTCTATACTTATAGGAATAAATAAATGAATGAATAAATAAATGGCTAGGAATTAGCAATAGCTCTTCCTTACAATAGAATTACAATTAAGTAATGTGGAAGGAATGAAGGAAATAGATACTCACCCCTGGACATATATCATGATATAATAGTTGCAGCAAGAATCATCAATGGTAACTAAAATTAGTGAGCAAAACTATAATGGACAACAGAATATTTGCATTGTTATGATGTAACTCTATGCAAGATGCCTATTAATTACAAAGAAAAAAACTGACAATTTCACAGTGGAGAAAGTTGGCAGACACCACATCAACCAATTGATTGAAGTTAACATCACCAGTTTTAAGAGAGGGTGACATGAGGTTTCCCCTGATGTGATGCAATAAAAAGGGTAAAACATTTCAGTGGCATTTTTGCAGAAATAAAGAAACTAAATGTAATCATGAAAAATATCATGCAAACCCAAAATGGATGACATTATACAAAATACCTAACTAGTCCTCATCACACGTGTTAAGGTCATACAAGACAAAAACAGACTGAAAAACTCTTATATATAGGAGGAAACTGAAGAAAAATGACAAATGCAATATGTGATCCTGGATTGGATACAGAAAAAATACTTTAATGTGAAAACAAATGAAGTTCAAATCTGACCTCTAGATTAGTTAATGAAAGTATACTTGATTTTCTGGTTTTGTTAATGTGCAATGTTTCTATAGGGAAATATGGGTAAATGACATACTGGAACTCTATTAATTTGGATACTTTTCTATAAATCTAAAATATTTCAAAATAAATATTAAAGAAAAATAATGAAAATACTCAAAGATTCAGGCATTTTAACTTTGTAGTGCTTATTTTAAAAATAGAAAAGGTGAAGCATGTACAAAAATGCTTAAGGCTGAAGGTAACTGACTTTTAATATGTCTGGAAAAATAATCTAATTTCTAGTAATAATAATGGTTATCTAACTTAATTGCTTACTATTCAACTGATATATTGGATTGCATACATTATTTAAACCATATAAGCCAGGTTGCATTGTTCTCTCCATTTTAAAGAGGGGTCAATTAGCAATTGAAGTGATTAAATTATTTACTCAGAGTCCAGATTTGTTCTAAAACAAGTTTTATTTATTGATTACCTAGTAAGATTTCATTTTGGATACGTTGTGTCTAAGCCATATAATATCATTGCAAAAAATACTAATATCCTTATATAAGAACTAAGAAACTAAATCAAGAAAGGCTATATATTAATAATAGGTAATTTATATGAACATATTTATAGTTCTACTTCTGTGCTACAGGGCTTGCACTATTAACTTCACCTGGGCCACATGGCTGATTAAAAAATTCATATTCTCTTCCTATACATCACATTGAATCTATATCTAAAAAGGGTTAATGGAAATTTTATTTTACCATGTCTTTGTTATTAAAATGAAAAGGGTTAGGTTTAGGATTAGAGTTATATATAACCCTATATATAGGGGCTATATAGGGCTATATATTTATGATTAAATGAATAACTTTTTAAAACATCTGCAAAGTAAATTGAAGTAGATAGTATTATTTCCAGTAGGACTGAAGAAACATACACATACACATGCACACACACAAACAACGGATCTAAGATACCTAAACAAATATTGAAAGCTGAAATCTTTTACTGCTCATTTCTTTAGCTATAAATTCCTTTTCATGTTATTTGGCTGGCATATGTTCCAGTGACAAGCAAGGTGTTGGCCATAATTCAATTGCTAATTTATATATGAAGGCTAAGCTGGAGCCTTGCACTCTGTTTAGTTAGGGAGGCAATCTTTGTTCTTTTGTGGTAAACTTGTGTGTCTGTTTCACCAAAAATGTATTTGCCTGAGGCTGAGGAGCAGATTCTCAGAAGGCAAAAAGAAGTGCAAATAGAGAATTTGGCAAGTATCAGTGCCTCGATTATCAGAGTGAAAGAGGATTGAGAGTAGAGCATTGTATTTAATTTTCCCTACCTATACCCCCTAAGAAATGGCCATTACTTTTGGAACCAAGCCTGGCAGGGCAGAGTTAAGTAGAGGAAACAATGTCAAGAAAAGATTTATAAATTGTTTTCCTCTGAACTATGAAACAACAGAAAAGGGAGTGAAAATGATACACCTTCTCCTGACATCTAACATCTACCAACCACAGTGTGCTTGTTTCCCTCAGAACATACTGTGAATTTTGACATATTTGTCATCAGAGTTCCAGGAACACCTGGATATACCTGATGGAAAGTCTTCAATGCAGATGGCAGAGATGCTGTGTAGAATCTTTCACAAGGTTGGGAACTGTGGAGACCTCTCCAAGAAATACATTACCTAAGGTTATCAGAGGTAGAGAGGAAGAAAGTAAGGATCAGTAAGTGATGGAGACAACAAAAATTTCCTCTGTGTGGGTGAATAGAAAAAATAGAGTGATAGAAAAAAATGAGTGAAATTTTAGAGAAGAGTTTCTGTGATGAGAATATTTTAAGTTACTTGTGGAGGCAAATCCAATAGACTACATTTTGTTATACTTAATGCATTCAACCTTACTGCAATCTTGGAAAACAAAAGATACCAAATGTTGAGTTGCTACTCTTTTATTTAGAAATAAAACTATTCCTAGAAGTATTAGGTCTTTTTTCCCCAGCAAACAAACACAAATCAATTCCCTCAATGAAGTAAGGTATGCTAATTGATTTACAAAATGGTTGTAGAAATATCTAATTGCTTGAATCAAAAGTTCTAAGAATAGTTCTATGAGGGGCAGAGTTTGGCCAAGCAAATCTCCTTTATGTAACCATTCAGGGACCAAATCTGACCGAGGCTCTCTCATTTTCTATGTGAAGCTCCCAAAATTGCTCTGGAGATTTCAGAGGGCTAAAATAACACATGGGATTGCATGTGGGAGGTTTTTATGGGCCAAACCTATTGGTGCACATATCCCTGAGGCCCACCTTCCCCTGGTCAAAATACACTTCCAGTGCCACACCTCATTGCTGGAGAGCCAGAGAGTAGAGTCTGCTAGCCGAAGAAGAAGGAAATATAGGTTTTTGGCAAGTAGTCTGAAATCCCTGCCACATTCAACTAGCATTCTTTGAATTAGTTTTAACATACTTCACTAAGAACTGTGAGAGAGGAACACTTAATATAGGTCCTGCAAATAATAAGTATTCAATAAATCCTTGTTGAATCAATAAATGAGTCAAATCTTTCAAAATAAACTTAATTTTTATAGTGACTTGCAAAATGTATCAATAAAAGTTAATCATTTTATTTTATTATGTAGAGAAATTAGAACTTACTTACTTTGTTCATTCAACACATTTATTCAATGTGGGTTTGTAAAATACCAATAATTTGCCACTTTTAGGCATGGAGCATACAGCAGTGAATAAGATCACCCGAGTACCTATTCTAACAGAGATTAAGTTCTAACAGTGAAGACAGCAGGTGAACAAATGAATAATCACGTATATTCATCTATTCAATAAATTGTAATTAGAGTATTGATTGTGTTTGAGGCACTGTCCTGGGTGCTGGGGATATGAGTGAATAAAACATATAAAAATATTTTCCCCCAGAGAGCTTAGATTCTAGTGGAGGGAGATGGACTATAAACAAACTAAATAAATAAATTATACAAGTCTATGAGGAAGCCAGCTATAGTATCATGGGAAAACTAGAGCATGAGGAAAGTAGAAAGCCCATTTTATTATACCAGCTGGGGTCAGGGACAATAAAAATCGTAGAGTCTCTTGAGTAAGAGGGAGCTACAGATAGCACAAATTGGGCCAGGCTATGCCTAGGGCACCCCTGAGCAGAAGCAGCTCTGGAGACCTCCACAACTCAGCGGATAGCCAGATGACATAAGCCCATGCAGACACCCCTATCTTGGGCACTGTCACACGGTTTGATAATGTAGGTGGGTATGGAGGCCTCCAATGGATGGATAACACAAAGGATGCCTTTGTTCACAAGATAATCTTAAGAGGGACAGCAGACAAGGGACCTATAGAGTTTTATTTTTCAGAAGAAGAGAGAATGCAAAACCTGATTCTGGAATGGGGAAGCAGTGATGAGCTGCCATTCTTTACCCAGATGAGTGGCCACCCATGGTGAGAGGGTGCCCAAAGACCAAGCAAAGTATGAGTAGGAAGGTATGTATTCTTGGGACAATGGCCCAGTTAATGGTGTCCATCCTTCTTTTCTCTTAGATGAGGTGAGGTGAACTTCAAGGGAACATCTGCATATAGAGAGGATCTAGAAACTATAGGATGTGACGGAGGAAGAAGCTGAAGCTACCTGGACTTTAGCACAGGTTCCTAGGCCTTTCCACTCCAGGTGGCCCTCAGCCTACCAAGGAGGTTGAGGATGAGGAATTAAGTCCAACCAACTTCACTGCTGAAGTTTTTGAACTGAGCACCAGTGCCACAAAAATACCCATATTGTAAAGGGCTGTAGTAGCAGCCTGTAGCCCTATGCCCTTCTCTACATGACTCCATGTCACCAACCACCTCACACCCATTTTACAGAAGTATTGGGTGAGACTGTACTTATAGATTTCTTGAATTATGACTTTATTTTATCGAGTATGGCAAGAATATAGGGCCTTGACTGCTGGGCTGTTTGTCAAGCTTGAGTTTACAGAGTGCAGCCTTGAAAGATGAGGTAATGTTTCCTTCAGGAACAAAGAACAAACTTGCCTACCTGAAAGCTATACAAACAGTGGATTGTGCAAAGTCCATGTTCTTCAGCAGCAATAAAAATCCACAGCAAGTGTAGCATCCATCTGTACATCATGGGACTTAGGGGCAAGGGGAAACCACACAAATTTATTGATCTACTGCTGTTCGTGGTGTCATAAGTAATAAAGTCCTTTGTCTCGGACCCAGAAGTTTCAGGTCTTCTGACAGCATCCATGGAAGAGTACAAGTTAACTTCTTAGCTTGTAAATGAGGTTAAAGAAAATTCTAGACCTGATAGGAAGTCTGCAGGTGGTGTTCACTTTTGTTCAAGTCGTATTTGAGAAGCTTATCAAATATTCAAGTAAAGATGCTCAGTACCTATTGGATATGCAGTTCTGGAGTTCTGGGGACAGGTCCATGATATAGGAAACTTTGGAAAAGTCATTAGGATATATACAGTATTTAAAACCTTTAGACTAGAGGAATTCCCCAAGAAAGTGAATGTAGTTAGGTAAGACTAACCAGGACCGAGACCTGACTTCAATATTGATATAATAGCAAGTACTAATAAATGCAGTAGAGTCTTTAGTGTTATTTTATTGCTGTGTCAGGAAAATGACATGGGCTTGTTAGAGGTGGATGAATTTGCCCTTTGGAGCATGACAGGCTGGTCCTTGACTATCTCTCTTATCTTATACTGATTACACTCTAGCAATGTTAGATATATTTTGTTCCTTTAATACACCTACACTTTTGCTGCCATTTGTCCTTGCTTTAGTCACATTCCTGGGCTTGATATACTCTGTCCACTCACTTCTAATTACTAATTCCATCTGTCCTTTTATATCTCTGACAAAAGGCTTTCTCCTCATTGAGGCCTATTCCAACCAGTTACAATCTATCAAAATA
>JAQIFY010005080.1:0-11310 GCA_028533085.1 Varecia variegata | reverse complement strand
AAAAAAAATTAGTTCAGTTTTTTCAAATCATTGGGAGTCCAGTCTGTTATTCATTTGACAATTTATTATTTATAGATATCATCACTTAAAAACTTATTAATATTAATAATAACAAATGTATATTGAGTATCTACTACATTACCACATGCCAGACAGTTTCCTATTTTTTTTATTTGTTTGTTTGTTTTTTAGAGACAGAGTCTCACTCTTTCACTCAGACTGGGGTGCCGTGGTATGATCACAGCTTACTGCAGCCTAGATCTCTGGTGCTCAAGTGATCCTCCTGCCTCAGCCTCCTGAGTAGCTGGCACTACAGGCACAAAACACATCACCTTGCCTGTCTAGCTTTTTTTTTTTTTTAATATATTACCCTATTAACTCATTCAACCTCTGAGATCCTGCTATGACGTCAGTACTGTAGTTACCTTCATTTAGCAATGAGAACACTTGGGCACAAATCTGCTTGTAGAACCTGGTCTACACTCTTAGCTACTATGAAGCTATGCTGTCTCTCAAGATAAATTTTTATTGTGTTATGAAGAGTAATAAAACAAATATGAAAATATGCTGCAACTGGAGAGTAAGAAAAGGTTACAAGATTTTTCCATCATATAAAGCATATATAAAACATATTTTTCACTTTGGTAAGATTTTCATGAAATGTGTATTTTGAGACACGTTACTAGGGAGTCATAATTGAGCTCAATGGAACTAAAATGGATCTCAAAATGAGTAGACAGTGCCCATCTGGTCTGTTACCATTTCTAAAATATCTGTGCTTTTACTGCACATTAGCATAATCCCACTGAAATCATTCGTACTGTAGTCATTGAAGTTTTAATGAAAGAACACATGGAACTCAGAAGTGTCTACATTCTCTGCTTCAATTTCTTGCCTCCCATTCTCTCTTGATCTTACTCCAGTCAGGTTTTCACCTCACTGCACTGAAACTGCTCTTGTTAAGTTACTCGTTAGTCCATTGGCCAAGCCCCCATGTTATTCAAGCAACCATCAGCATTTGATGTGATGACTCACTCTCTCCATTTTGAAGCAGTTCCTTCACTTGGCTTGTGGTCTGCCATTTCCTCAGTTCTCCCCCTGCCTCACTGGCTACGCCTTCTCATTGTTCTGTGCTGCTTTCTGCCTCTCTCCTGAAGCCTGAATCTTTACATTAATATTAACTCAGTCTTCAGACCTCTACTGTTTTCTTCCCCTATCTTCTCTGCTCTATATACACTTATTCCCATGTTTTTAAATATGTTAAGCTTCCAAATCTGTATCACTAACTCGGCGTTCTTCCAAGGACTTTAGACTCATTTATCCAATTGTTCACTGGATGATCCACCCAAATCTAACTTTCCATCATGAGCTTAACATTTCCAGAAACAAACTCCTGATTTTTGCTCCCCAAATCTACTTTTTATGACATTTTATGACAATCTTAATGAATGAAAACCCAATTCTTCCGATGGCTTAGTCTGTCTTACTGTAAAGAAAACACTATTAAACATATTATACTGCAATTATTGTAGAAAATCTCCTGCACAAAAACAAATAAGCACATAAATAATAAATAAGTAGTAAGAGAATCACATCAAAACTGGTATCTTGATTCCCTCTGTACTCCAAAAACTGACAATAAAGAAATATATTTTCCAGTTAAATTAAAATCATCTGTCTGCCTAACCTATTTAAAAATAAACTCAATGTGCCAGTTAAACTCATGATCCCAAACAAATACCTTTTGGGGGAAATGCAAGCAGAATTCACTTGCCTCTGGTTGACATATATATTTCAATCCATTTCCATGACAATGCAAGTTGCTTGAAAGCAGAGACTATGTATTCTTCATATAGGGATTCCCAGCAGCTAGTATAGTGCCTCACACATGATAGGCACATAATAAGTATTTGGCAAAAAAATTAAAAATAATTACAACAGAAAGAAAACAGATTTGAGATTAAGAATATGAAATTGTTACTGTCATATGTTGCATAAATACATTAAGAAATTCCGTCTTACAAATTTGATATAATATTTTAATAATACAAGAGAAACTGTCTGATTTATGAATTTATTAAATAAATTTATTAATTTCCAGAATCTATTATACCACTGCCTAAACAATGGGATTAAAATAGTGCTACCACAAAATCCAACAACTCTAATGTAATGTATTTTAGTGATAATTCAGTTGTGAACTGTTGGGCATAACCAAGAACATGCTACAACTCCATATCCTCACATACGAAGTGATATCTGTTAAGGTATACACACAGCTGCTTTCCATGAGCTGCTTGGGAATTTCTTTGACTCTACAAAAAAAATTGGAGGAAGAATACTTTGGGCTTAGTTGTTTTTGTGGTTAAGAATAAAAAGGCTTAAGGACAAAGTGCCAATTGTTTTGTTATTTTGATACTTTTGTCTCTCTCCTCACTGGCAATACCACACCTTGGCAGAGTGGATGTCAGCCTTCAGAATATTCCTCTGACTTCTCCCACTGCCAGACTTGGGGTAAACAAAGTGCTCAATTTACATGAGAATGTTTCTTACTCAGAAACATGTTGAGTACTTGACAGATTTGTTGGGCTCAAAATGATTAAGGCTGCACGCAGTGAGCTGTGCAGATAAGGCGAACGGTAACACTGCTTCCACTCATCCATTTGTGCCAGCGTACATTGAATACATAGGAGCGCCTTCATTAAGAAAATGATGCTACTTCCTCGATGTTTCAGTTGATTTACACAGACAGTGCCATGTAGTTTCTTTGATGTCTAGTAGCATGAAAACAATATGTATAAACCTGTGTATATCTGGCTGTCTGTTAACTTATGTATATGAAACCTTTGCATTTTATTCAAGATCATCAAAGTACAATCACCTTGTTTTGCCCTGTAGGTTGAAAACACTACAAATTAAATGACTCTTCCAATTTCCCAATAAGAGTAGAGAAAAAAAAAAAAACAGCTTTCTTGTTTATTGTTAAATGTCAGTAGAAGTCACATTTTTAAAATGCTTTTAAAAAAACTTTAGAGCTCTAAGGTCAATGATCTCTTGTATTAATAGAGGATTTCATCCAGAGGAAAAGAGCAAAGATGAAATGTGCGTGTGGGTTCATAATCAGCTTGAAACAGTAAGGAGGCAACTCAATCCCAATTAAATGAAAAGAGTATTTGCCCAGTGTTTTCTTGGGAGTTTTCCCAAATCCTTCTTAGTACACGTTGTTCCTATTATAAGTACTTCAAATCAGAGTCTCAATAATAAACCATAGACTAATGAAATAAATTGAATTTGAAACCAACTAAAATATTGCCTTAACTTGTTTATTTGTTTGTTTCATTAAGAAACATTTAGATCTTATGCATTTTAACTTTGCTAGCTTTGTTCTCACGGGATCTCATGGCATTTTTTAATAATAAAAAGATGTCAAAAATAAAAAACAAACCCTATACAACTATATACAAGCTCTAAAAAAGAGGTGTGCTTTGCTGAATGCAGATTGACACATTTTTGGGTTTGTGCTGCATTTAAAAAGTTTTCTTAAAGACACAAACATTCCATGAAGGAGTACATCTGATATTTAGGGTCAAGTGGCTAGAATTCTGGATTGATCTTGCAGCTCTTCCATGTGCCAGTCCCCTTTGTTTGCAGTATTATGGTTATGTAAAAATTAATTACTTTTCCAGTGTCTCTAAAAATTTCTGGTGCTAGACTAAATAAGTAAGACCTCATTAGTGTTTTAATTTTGTTTTTTACACATGTACCTACCATCATTCCATATCTGTGTGCAGATGTATTACAGTGAGTTAATATCAGAACTCAAATTTGCATTTACAGTTAGCACCAAGACAACTGAATATCTAAGATTGTACCCTTTGCCTTCTTGTACCCTACAGATGGTCTTCAAATGGATACCTTTCTCTCAGCACTTGGAGATTATAGACAAGGAGATTATTAAGCAGGGAGCAGGGAGCAGGGAGCAGGGAAGTGAAAGCATTCTCCTTGCAGCCTCCCCACCCTGCCTAGTCCCAGATGACTCCTCACACTGTTCCCCCAGGTCCCCACTGCACTGGTCCTCTGTCTCATGCCTTCCAAGGACTGTCCAAATATATTCTTGTCTCTAACTCTTTAATAAATATTATTTGCAATTTGTCTTATTTTCCTCAGAGATAAATTTGTTAATCAATTTCTTGATTTCAAAGTAAATTTAGCTTAATATGAATTTAGCAGCACCCACACAAAGTATAAGAGACTCCAGTCATTCAGAGATGCTATTTTTAAAAACTGTTGGCTATCTGTAGCACTAAAAAATATCAAGACAAAATTAAACACGGTAGAATTTTTAGCATTTTTATTTTTAGAAAATTGTTTAAACTTCAGAAAAGAATTAAATAATAATCTAACAATCACCCATATTTTACCACCCAAAGTTACTAGGTTAGGTTTTTGACAAATCTATTAAACTTTGTTTTTTGTATATTGCTGTATTGTAAAATAAAATATGTAAGTAATGTATAAATGCACTAGCTTTTCCAGTTAGCTAGTTAGTTAATGATAAAATGTGGACATAACAGACAAAGCTAAAGTTTACCTGAACCCATTATAACAAATTTATGGCAGTTTTTTTTTTTCTTGTACAGATCAATCACAGGTCTTAGACATGGTCATTAAAAATAAAAAACAATATCATTAGCAAGAAGAAAAAAATATTAAATAATGTCTATGAGTTCATGTCATATGAGTTCTGTGTTTTCATGTCTATAAGTATAAGCTCTTCTCTTCTTAAAGGTCTACTGTGTGTCAGATATTAGATATATGTGTGTGTATATATTTGTATATACACACAGACACATTTAAAATTTTTTTCTTATTTCCATATTCACCCTGGCTATTAGATTCCATTTTTCAGTTGAGAAAGCAAAGGCACATAATGTTAAATGACTCTACCAAGGGCTCATCTAGTAAAGACATGATTTGAACTTTCTTCTGCCTGATAGATCAGCCTGTGCTCTAGTCCATTGTTCATTCTGTCACCAAATGTGAGTCGAAATTTGACATTCTCCCTACCATGCCATCACACAGACATTTTTCATAAATTCTATGCCAGTTAGTAATCATTACAAAAATAGAATGTTTTGTGGCATTATTTACTTTAAGAGGAGGTTTATACTTGATTTATTTCATTTAATGACCTACAAAATCAATTTGAGACAGTTGGTGTATTTTAACATTTGGATCGTAGTTTACAATTTGACTGATACACAAGCTGAGACGAGCTTTGGCTGATCAATGTGAAAAGGGAATTTTCTGCAAATCAAAATGATTGCTTGAGCCAGATTCATTTTCATAAATATTAAAACCAATATTTACTGGCGTGGGTTACTTCTCTCATAGGGCATATCTAAGTTAAAACATTAATTTTGGCAAGGAATTAGTTCATAACATGGCCTAATTGTCATTTGGCATTTTAAAGAAATTTGAAATATTAAAGTGTTTTTTATTTTTTCTGGAAGACAATAAATGCCTGTAGCACCTGCATAGTAACTATTGCTTAAAAAACATTTTAGGCTAATTTGTCTCAGCTAGAATGCAAAGGAGGTCATGTTGTAGCCTATTCCACTGGTAAAATTTCCCACTGAGTTGGACTTCCCAAACCTAATCAGTCAGTATTATTTTTCTATGAAAATGGTTTATATCCAATGGCTTTTATATGTATCCCACCAATTATATATATAAAACTATGTAAACAGTAGGCTGCAGAGGATTATTTTTCCTGTTTATTTGCCAAAGTATTTAATGGTATAAATGGCATTGTAAAAAGAATCCATAACCAATCTAATAGAAGCAACCTACCTCAAACACTTTTTATGTATCCATTTATAGGCAATCAGTAACTTAATAAAACTGATATATTCCTTACTCATTTACCTTAAATGATATAATTATCTTAGGCTAATGTATGTAAAGAAATAAACACTTTTAAAAGCAATCCTTTATACTATCTTTATAAGCTTCAGGAAAACCAAAAGTGTAGGGCTTTTATTTAATGTTACTACTTCGTTTTTATTATTACTTTTGTTTCTGTTATAATAAATGACATAAAGAAATGTGCCTAAGAACTCCAGACTTCTGGCTCATCTGTACCTTTGAGATGCAACTCAAAGGCTCAAGACCATCCCATGCACCGTTGGGAAGTTTGACGCTTTTCTCAGGATATCTCAGGACAGCTCCCAGGGTAGACAATATGAGGGCTTACATGCTCCTGGCTATTTATGCCTCCAGATTTGGTTTCCTCTTCCCACCTTGCCTCTTGAGCCTATTCCACTTTACTCTTTGCAGAGGCACCATCCCTCTGCCCTTAATTTTTCAAGAAAAGCATGAATAGTGCAGTGTTGGTGCATTTACTAAACTTTTGCTTAGGCTTCAGGAATAAACTAGAGGTCTACTTTGCTGCTCAAAGCAGAAAATAATCTTAAAATAAGTAATTAAACTCCTCAATTTTTTCAATTAGTGGACACCCCTCCACATGGAATTCTCCCTGCTCATCTTTTTCATTTCAACTGAGCCCAAGCCATTTCTTGGGGGGGCTCTTTCTCTCTTGATCATGAACCTCGCTTTCCTTCCCTCCCCTGGTTAGGCTCCCCTATACTTTTCTCTCCTGCACATTGCTCTTTATTTCTCATACAGGGCATGATATTGTTTTTTAAAAAAAATTTTCTTGTGTTTAGGTGAGTTTCTTAAATATACCTTCAAAATCAGAGGTTAATGTACAAGGTTTCCTAAATTTAAATAAAAAGTAATCTTAGCAATATAAAAAATATATTATTTGCATTTCCCTTTGCCCTGATTTAGTCACTTATTTTTTTTTCATTTCTACTTATATATTTTTGGTAATCAATTTGAAATCCTTTTGAAAGGATGTGTTATATAAACTATGCTAGATAAACTATCGATTGATAGAGACACACACACACATACAACATTCCACTTCCACTTATTTTCCTATTATCTGATACATCACACATCAAAGGTCTACCAAATATCTGGATCCCACAGATAACATAAACAATTTACTTCACAATAGTAATTTATGCTTTTTAGTGGAATAACCTAAAGATTAAAAAATTAGCTTTTAAGTGTTCTAGAAACAACAATTCTTATTAAGCTATATAAATGCAATGCTCTTTCCCTAGTGAATTTTCCTGGGAAATATTAGCAAAATTTACTTGCAACCTCCTTTTTTTTAGTGCCAATAGAGCATCCAGTGCTGAAGCTAGCACGTGTTAAGCAGAGTTCTTGCCCCAGAACTTTCACTGTATAAATAGCTAAAAGAAAAATGCACTGCAATTATTCTGTATTTGCTTCTAATTGTTCTAATTACCTCACTTCTCTAGAAATACTCATTCCTCAGCTCTGAATTTTATTGCCTCATTGTTTAGAAAGACAAAGAACATTCTTTTTACTTTTTTTCCTCCATCATAAATATATGATTCTTTGGGGAGGGAGGACTCCTTCACTGCTGTACATTAAGCAGTGCACTTCCCATAAAGATTACTTTTAAAGTCATCAAAGATGTGACATTTATGGAATCAAAATATGAAAGAAGGATTGTGCAGTGGGTAATGGCAATACTCACTGCTTTCCATAAAGCACTTCCCATGATGAATTGATTAAAAAGGCCAGGAGCAGAGTTAAACAGATTCCATGGATCTCATCCAGATAACATTTTTACCAGCCTGTCTCAGGCAGTGCCAGGAAAACTGTAAATAAGTTACTGACCCTTCCTCGGAGCGGATACTCCCAGGAAGTTCACTGTTTTTTAGCTTATAAGATAAAATATTTGTGCTTCATCACCATCGTTAACATCAGCATCATCTAATGACCTCTTGCTAAATTCCAGACAAAGCACAATGCTGAGAGTTTTACAAGCATTACCTGGAATACTCAGACCAATTTTGAAAGGTAAATTATGGTATCTTAATTTGACAGATAAGGACACTGAAATTCAGCATGTTAAATCATGTTTGCAACTTCTAGAATCATGTCTGTTTGCTTCCAAAACCAGTAATAATTTTTCTTACACTAAGAGGCTTCCACAGTATGACATCACTATCATAAGCCACATATGCTAAAATTCTGCAATTTTAAAATTACTACACAACACTGAGATGCTCGATTTGAACATCAACATGCCCATAACCATGTGTTTCACACACAAAAGTCAATTAAAGTCATAAAAGTCAATTAAGCATCGTGTTTTTTCACAGGATCACATATGCTTTTTTCTATATGTGGGGCTCATTTTGCTCTTCTGTATTCTCTTCCCTTTGACACCCTCTTCCACTAGTGGTCATAGTCTTCAAAGGTGCTGAACAACATATAGCTCAGATCCGTGGTCCTGGAGAAAAGGGAACACACAAAGTGAGCACCAAGATTGCTCGACTCTTCTGCCTAGCAGCGCTTTGCTGCTACTGACTCAAGCAGGGCCAGAATGTCTCCCAAGGCTAAAGAGGCAGAGAAAAAAGTTCCAAGATGTGGAAGGGGATAGAATTTGTAAGGCAGGACACTGGAGAAGAGGAACTGTGCGGGCTGCTAGTAGGGGCAGAAGCGTGCAGGTATATTCACTACGGATACTTAGCTAGGTCTGAGTTGGGTATTTGAAAGTCAGGACTGTACAAGCCACAGCAAAAGTGCCTGCTAAAGAGCTGAGAGCTGGAAGATGATAATGAAGGTTATGTAGTTCTTGGGAATGCTGGAACAATAATAATAATAATAATAATAAAACAGGGAAAACAGTATGATTATTTCAATAAATTATAAAAGCTCTTAGCAAACTAAGAATAAAAAGAAATTTTTTCCAACATTATAAGGGCACCAATGAAAAACCTACTTCTAGCATTATATGTCGTATTGACTGAACATTCGTTAATATTGAGAATGACACAAGGTATGGTCATTCTCACCACTTCTGTTAAACATGTGCTAAAAGTACTAGCCTATGCAAAAAAAAAAGTAAAAGGTATAAAGGTTGAAAACGAAAGAAACCATCATTATTTGCAAATATGTTTCTTTACATAGAAAGTCTTAGGAATCTACAAAAAAACTAATACATAAATTTAGCAAAACTAACACGTGAATTCAGAAAGGATACAAAGTCAATGTGTGAAATCAATTACTGTTTCCATAGTCTAGCCACAAACTACAAACAATTGGAAAATACATTTTATAAAAAACGTCTTTTTATAACATAAAAAAATCACATCTTAGAAGTAAATCTAACAAAATATGTGCAAAATATCTATACTGAAAACCACAATACATGGCTGAAAATATATTAAAGAACTAAAACTATGTTCATGATCAGAAGACTCAGTATTGTTATAATAAAATATCTATTCTCCTTAAATTGATATATAGATTCAATGGAATCACTCTCAAAATTCCAACAGGCTTTCTTGAAGAGAAAGTCACACTGATTGTAAAATTTGTGTAAAATTCAAGACTATAGAATAACCAAATAATCTTTAAAAGGGGAAACAAAGTTGGAGAACTCCCACCTCTGAATTCAAGATTTACTATAAAGCTATATTAATCAAGACAGTGTGGTATTGACATTAGAATGTATTAAAACTACATCATTGAAATGGAATCGAGAGGCCAGATATAGGTCCCTGATTTTAAGCAAAGACACCAAGCAAATTCAATAGGGAAAAGAAAGATTTTTAAACAAATGGTGATGTAATAACTGGGTAAATATGAGGGGGAAAAATAAGACTCAAACCCCTACCTCTCACCGTACACAGAAAATAATTTGAGATGCACTGTACACATAAACAGGAAACTCAGACAATATAGTTTTTAGAATATAATATAGTGAAATATCTTTCTGACCTTGCAGTAGATAGTCTCCTTTAAGAGGACATGACACATACTGAAGAAGATTTATGGTAACCTTATTCATTCTAGCCAAAACATTGTAAGTAGCCCAAACAACCAATAAGAGAGAACAGATAAACAAATTTGATTTATACTCAACAACAAACAAACAATAGAATATTGCCTTCAAGTAGTGGAGACTGACTAGACAGGGGCAGGAGGGAGCTTTTTGGAGTCATTGAAATGTCCTATATCCTGATGCAGATATTGGCTATATAGGTGCATTTATTTGTCAAAACTTGCCAAATTGTACACATAAAAATCTGTCCATTTCACTGTATATAAGATTTACCTCAACAAAAATTATAAGGAGAAATTGTGCATGAGAAAATTACATAGCTAGCTTTCAGCACTGAAGGAAGAAAACTATTGAAAATTGGAAAATATGACAGTGAAAATACTAATACATTTATCTCCCCTGGGGAATCCAACATGACCAAAGAGAACACTGGAAATAGTGGGTATTAAACTCCATAACAAGATAATGCATTCAATTTCTTTTCTTATGTAATAATATGTTTCAAAATATCAAGTCTGTTTATTGTTACTCTAAAATGAAAAAAAGACATTACATTTTAATTGTTTAATTAGTTTTAAATCCCTTGAAATATAAACCTTGGTAAAAAATGCACTATTTTTCAAATATCTATCTGGAGAAACATTTATTCCAAAAAAATCAAAAGGCCATGAGGGCAGAGAGAATGAATAATTTGAATAGAAGTGATGATGTGATCTTAATTATAGTGATGAGATTAAACTACCACGTGAAATGTTTTCAATAAACATAATTCATTTGATTACCACTTCAATTAGACAAAATTCCCTGCTTTCATATCTTACACTTATATTATATAACAAAACAACTTAGAAAAAATGGTATTTCATATCTAAAAATGTATAAAAGAAGTGGATTGATTTTTTTCAAGAGATAGAATAATGATACTCTTATTTTTAACCAAAAGCTCAAATAGGAATAAACATTAATTACTAATCAACAAACAGTTATTGATGATCTGCCATATTCTGGGTGCAGTGCAACGTCTGGAAATACAGAATGACAGTAATAAAGTCACAGCATAGGACACAGCATGGAATGCAGATATACATTATAAATAATGTAAGTACTTTAATAGATCTATGTTCAAACTGTTTTGAACTTGCTCTGATATTTTTTAATTCAGAAAACTTTTTAGGAAAACATTAAAAAGGAAACAATAAAAAGGCCAAGAAATATTCATACATATAGATTTATATTCTTGTATCTACTAAGAAAATGAAAACAATCAAAGTATCCAAACATAGTGACTGGTTAAATGAGTCTTGATACATCTATACCATGGAATAATATATAACCATTAAATTTGATGTATATAT
>JAQIFY010005079.1:0-11311 GCA_028533085.1 Varecia variegata | reverse complement strand
AAAAAAAAAAAACTCGGTTATCTTTGCTCCAATAATCCAGCTATATTAACCTTAATGCAATTACATCAACTATATTGCTGAAAAGAGTCAAGAACCTTTATACTTCAAATTTTATTTTCTATCAGTAAGTCCTCACCCTCCTATTTAATTATCCTTATACTCTAAAGGAGATTGTGCAATTTAAGTGACAGATTATACAACTTCAATAATGTGTGTTCTTAGGCTGGGCACTTATTTATATTACATAGTTCATCACTAGACCTAATTCACCAATAGAAAATGACTACAGATAAAATGGATACTCAATAAAACACCTGTTAATCTCTACAGTATTATAGTAGTACATCCCTGGTGACATCTAATATTACCAACTAAATAAGAGAGAAGTATTCATTTTAAGACATCAGATTGCTTACCTGAGAGAACTAAAAGTAACATGTATAATGATGATATACTTTCTTACCTTTATAAAACTCCTAAGTGTGATACTTCCTAGTAAGTATAAACCAAGACACCCTAAAATTTCAAAACATTTTGTGTTTAACACAATGCAAGGGGAAAAAATGTAAACTACTACTTAAATTTTTACAAACTAATAGATTGCTTTAATTCTTATTTGTTCTATGGCTTAAATCTTATTTGTCATGTAGCATATATAAATATGTGTTTAACAGCCTACCTCATAAAAGGATTCTACAGGAGTCTCAAAATAACTGTGACAAGTCAATTTTGAATAATAATTATCTTTGGTTTAATGTCATAAGGAATAGAGACATATGTGCATATGATATAAACTAAAGTCTAGATTATATAAGGGTGCCAAATAAGGAAGTCTCCTGGAATAATGGCAACAACACCTATCTCTGACCAACTAATGAGCATTTCAAAGCACTATACAGATCCCTGAGTCCTATTCCAATAGGACATAATCTTTATCTTCAGAGTTGAGGAATGTATAATTTTAGTAGGCTCCCAGGTGACTCTGATGCAATAAGCCACAGGAAAAATTACTACATTCAAGGACAAATTAAGTCTGTAAACTGTATCATAAAACACATTGTAGCACATAAACATGATCTTTTAATATTTTAAAATTAGAAGAAATCATATGTATGTTAATGTGTAGGGGGCAGGAATCACCTTTAGTTTTTAATTCTAGTGGCTAATTTAAACTATTATTACTATTTCCAACATTGCTAAGGAAAAGTAAAAATTATCTTTCCTAACACAAAAGCAACCCAACACTAAATAGATACATTTATTGTATATACATATAGGCCTGTGCTATATTCTGATGAAGCGATATTATTTATAGCTTCACACTCCTAAAAAGGACAGAGGCTCTCCTGAATAAGAAGGCCATTCCCAGTGCCAAGTGTTAAGGGAGTATCTATCATCTGGTTAAAGACCGGAAGCAAAAAGCAGGAAGGACCCAGAAAAATGTATTTTGCCTCTAGTGCAAGTTAATATTCATGGACCAGATTTTCAATTATCAAAAAAAACTTAAAGATAGTGAGAGAGCATTGTACATCTACTATATTAGCAAAATAAAGTGTAAGTTTTAATACCCATTGCTACGAAGATGAAAGTAGCTGGGCATAGTGGCATGTACCTATAATCCCAGCAAGGCAGGAGGATCACTTGAGCCTGGGAATTTGAGACCAACCTGTGCAACATAGCGAGATCCTAACTCCAAAAAAAAAAAAATTAATTAAAAAAACCCCAAGAAACTAAATGGCCATGTAAACTGTTTTCCCGAAGGTCACATCAATTAAGCAGTAAGTTTCAAGAGCCATTAAAATGATGTTATTCTTTGAAATTAAAATACATTAAAAATATCTACAGTCCGGGTGTGGTGGCTCATGCCTGTAACCCTGGCACTTTTGGAAGACCGAGACAGGAGGATTGCTTGAGGCCAGGAGTTTGAGACCTGCCTGAGCAAGAGCAAGGCCCATTTCTACAAAAAACCAGAAAAATCAGCTGGGCATGGTAGCACACACCTACAGTCCCAGCTACTCAGGAGGCTGGGGCAGGAGGATCACTTGAGCCCAGGAGTTTGAGGTTGCAGTGAGCTATGATGGTGTCACTGCACTCTAGCCAGGTGACAGAGCCAGATGCTGTCTCAAAAAAAAAAAATCAATAAATGCTTACATTACAAGAAAGATCTCAAGTCAACAACCTAACTTTACGACTTAAGAAACTAGAAGAAGAAGAACAAACTAAATCCAAAGCTAGTAGATGGAAAGAAACAGTAAAGATGAAAGCAGAGATAAAAGAGAATAAAAAAAGAGAGAAAATCAATGAAACTAAAAATTAGTTCTTTGAAAAGATCAACAAAATGACAAACCATTAGCTGACAGAATTTTTTTAAAGACTCAGGTTATTAATAAAATCAGAAATGAAAGTGGGGATATTACCAATTCTAGAAAAATAATCAGGATTATAAGAGAATACTATGAGCAATTATATGCCAACAAATTGGATAACGTTAATGAAATGGAAAAGTCCTAGAAATAGCAACCCTATCAAGACTAAACCACAAAAAAAAGAGAAAATCTGAATGGGCATAAAGTTGCAATTTTCGCAGCAGCTCTTTCAGCATAAGTTTAATATGTATCTACCTTAAAATATAAAAGAAATTATCCTCATCTGTAAAACCAATTTACCTCCAGGAAAATATTAATAAATATAAAGATCTTACATCTTTATCTCCAACCCAGATCTCTTATAGCTTCTGACTGCCTAATGAACATCTCTGCCTGAATGGACCAGGCATAACTTAA
Organism: Varecia variegata; assembly: GCA_028533085.1. Classification (NCBI taxonomy): domain Eukaryota; kingdom Metazoa; phylum Chordata; class Mammalia; order Primates; family Lemuridae; genus Varecia; species Varecia variegata. Next base: position 8,528 of record JAQIFY010005079.1, on the reverse strand, counting down.
AAATGGGCATTATCATCTCCACCAAATTTGCTCTTCTCTCTCTCAGTGAGTAGCAACATCATTCAGGACATACACCAATGGAGCATTACGGAGAACCCAGATATAAAACCATCCACAGACAGCCAACTGATCTATGACAAAGCAGACAATATACACTGGAGAAAAGAAGCCCTATTCAATAAATGGTCCTGGGAAAATTTGATAGCAACACGCAGAAGAATGAAACAGGATCCATATCTCTCACCACTCACAAAAATTGATTCAAGATGGATAAAAGAATTAAATGTAAGGCATGAAACCATATGAATTCTAGAAGAAAATGTTGGAAAAACTCTTGTAGATATCAGCCTAGGCAAAAAATTTATGAAGAAGACCTCAATAGCAATCATGGCAACAACAAAAATAAATAAATGGGACTTGATTAAATTAAAAGGCTTCTGCACAGCCAAGGAAATAATCAACAGAGCAAATAGACAACCTACAGAAAGGGAGAAAATATTCACAAGGTATACATCCAATAAAAGGCTAATAACCAGAATCTACAAAGAGCTCAAGCAAATCAGTCAGCAAGGAAAAAACAACCCCATTAAAAAGTGGGCAAAAGACGTGAACAGAAACTTTTCAAAATAAAATAGACAAATGGCCAATAAACATATGAAAGAAAATGCTCAACCTCACTAATTATCAGGGAAATGCAAATTAAAACCACAATGAGATATTACCTTACCCCAGTTAGAATGGCTTTTATTAAAAAGTCCAAAAACAATAGATGCTGGTGTGGATGCAGACAGAAAGGAACGCTTATATCCTGTTTGTGCAACTGCAAATTAGTACAACCTCTATGGAAAACAGTATGGAGATTCCTCAAAGAACTAAAAATAGACCTACCATTTGATCAAGCATTCCCACTACTAGGTATTTAACGAAAGGAAAAGAAATCATTTTATCAAAAAGACACCTGCATTTGAATGTTTATTGCAGCACAATTCACAATTGCAAAGATGTGAAATCAACCCAAGTGCCCATCAATTCATAAGTAGATTAACAAAATGTGGTATATGTATACTATGGAATACTACTCAGGCATGAATAAGGATGAATTAAGGCCTTTTCAACAATTTGGATGGCACTGGAGACCCTTATCCTAAGTGAAGTATCTAAACAATGGAAAAACAAACATTAGATGTATTAATACTCGCTATTTAATTGGAACTAACTGATGAGCACACATGTGCACAGAGGGAAGTAAAACTCAGTGGAAATCAAGCAGGAGGGAAGAGGGAGGAGAGGGAATAGGATGGGCAAAAACCTACCTAATGGGTACAATGTACACTATCTGCGTGATGGGCACACTTATAACCCTAACTCGAGCATAACAAAATCAATACATATAACTAAAAACATTTGTACCCCCGTAATATTTTGAAATTTTAAAAATTATACATTGTCCCGCCCATTTAAATATTCCTTATCTTGGGAAGGCTTCCTTACCTATGCAAGACAGAGATCTTTCTTATCAGTTCCCACAGTTTCCAGGATTTACGTCAATTGTATCACTTACGCTGTAAGCTAAGTGTCCATTTTGTTTTCAATAATCCCTGTAAGATGACAAGCTACATGAGCGTAGGGACAGAGTCTTGTTCACCATTAAAGGTTCAAAACCTAGCTCAAAGGATTAACAGGTTGAACTTTAAAAAGGCAAGAAAAAGCAAGAAACTGCTATTCCTAGGGATTTACAATTAACTTGTTTTGTGTGGCTGCTTAGCCTGCATTAAAATGCACCCTCAAGATTGTTTCTAATAATTTCTTAATGATCAAAGGGATAATCCAGTCCAGATAAGAACATTAATTCCTACAAAAGTGTTTTGTAGAGAGTACTGTCCCTTAAATATTACATATAAGGAGCTAGTCAAAATATTGAGACACTATATAGTAACATGTAGATATGTGCAACAGACTGTTTTCTATTCTATTGTATTCTATTTCTCTTTTTTTCAGTTGCCCGTTTATAATATTGGCCCATTTTCTAATGATGTAATTTTGCAATTTAAAAACATTTAGCACTTTTGTTGAGATATATTTGAAATACCACATGTATTTTAAGTGCAAAATTCAATAGTTTTTAGTATATCACAGAGTTGTGCATTAATTACCACAATCTAATTTTAGAACATTTCACATCCCAAAAAGAAACCTCATACCCATTAGCAATCACTTCTCCTTCCTACTTTCCCTGCTCCCAGCCCTAGGCAACCATTAATCTACTTTCTGTCTAAGCAGATTGGCCTATTCTGGAAATTTCATTTAAGTGGAATTGCAAGATATTTTTTAAAGCTCTTTAAATATATAGAATTTGAAACCGCTTTCACATTATTCCAAATATTTTCCCATCTTTAATTTATTGGGGGAAGGATAATATTTTTATATAGTAAAATCTAATATAAGGCTTTTGTCTTTGGTGTCATGTTTAAAAAGACTGTCCTGGGCCCAAGTTAGCACACATTCTCATGTATATTTTCTAGTAGTGCATTCACGGCTTCAATTTTAACATCCAAATCACTGCTCCATCTGAAATTTATTCTGGAGAAATATATGTAGCCTACCCAAATAGCCAGTTGTCTCTCATTATTTATCAAGTAACTATCCTTTCCTCTCCGATTTGAAATGGCACCTTCATCACTCTCTTTTTTTTTTTTAGAGAGACAGAGTCTTGCTCTGTCACCCAGGCTGGATGGAGTGCAGTGGCATGACCATAGCTCACTGTAACCTCAAACTCCTGGAAGCAATCCTCCTGCTCAGCCTCCTGAGTAGATGGGACTATAGACGTGCAGCACCATACCTGGCTAATTTTTTCCTTTTTTTCCCCCCTGTGGTAGAGACAAGGTCTCACTACGTTGCACAGGCTGGTTTCAAACTCCTAGGCTCAAGCAATCCTTCCACCTCAGCCTCCCAAAGTCCTGGGATTACAGGCATGAGCCACCACACTCGGCTTCTCTAGCATTTTATATACATTTGGGTCTGTCTCTGGATTTTTAAAAATTCTTTTCCTTTCATCTGTCTGTACTAGTATCAATCTCTATATTTCATTAATATTAATACATTTTAAAATTTGATGGGGACATTGTCCTCATTGCTCTTATTTTTCAAAATGTTTTTGGCTAGCCTCACACATTTGTTCTTTCATAGAAACTTTATAACACTGATTAATATTCACTTAAATTTATAAATTAATTTAGGAAGAATTTTTTGCAATGTTGAGTCTTCACATAACAGGTATGATTCCTTAGTCATATTTTCCCCTTTGTGTCATCAAGTTAAATTTTATAGTTATTTTATAACATCCCACATATTTTATGTTAATTTCATTTCTATTTATTTTATCTTTTGTTATTAATTTAAATGGGATTTTACCCATAATTCTTTTTCTATCTGCATAAAGGTATGTAATAAAGTTACTAATTTTATTTAATGTATAAACATGTTCAGAGGCCTTTTTGAATTACTGTATTAATTTTCATTATATCTGCCTTATAGTTAATCAGACCTAAATATTATAAGCTGAAAACGCATACAGGAATAAGATCAGAAAATACACCCACCTCTGACCACATTCAACAAGTGAAATTTCCCAAGGAAGACGGGAGATATTTCCAAATAAACAGCAGAATGAACTATACAGAACTTGGGTGAAGAGGACTATCGATGGAAGTAAAAGGAAAATTATCCTGTTCCACTCAGAGTCCACCCGACATAACTTCTAATCTGAAAGAGTGACTTACTACTTAACTTGATGATGAATTTGTCTGACAAATTGATATATATTTGCTTTGGGGGAGGAGGTGCGGGGAACCCTGATATACCACAGAGATGTATCCTTCTTTAAAAGGAATCTCACTAAATCTGGAATAAATGATGATAGAAAAATCACGAAAATATATTCAGTGGTAGAATGATTTTTGTGTTACACAGTTAATTTGGGGATAAAAGGGACAACTATGTTGCTTTTCCTTTTTTTTCCAGGCATTTGGATACTCTTTCAGAGACTCATGATCAAAATAAATCACTTGTTAATTATGCTAATCACAATAAATCTTACCATCCTAATGGTTTCCCTGTGATTAAGACTGTGGAAGGACGATACGTACTAGCGTGCAGTAAGTGCAAAATGGTAGCACTGCTTCCTATTGTTTTTCTTCCTATTTCCCCCCAGCAACATTGTTTTATGTCTTAAATGTTTCTCTTAGTTGCCAGAGTCCAGTCTATGCCATAGGCACTTTCATGAGAAACCATTAACTCTCAGATACTGTGAGTTTTACCGTGCTGGATACTAAATATGTAAGTATTACTATAAATATTCTTGAGCTTTGTCCTTGGATGCAGTTCAATTACTTGAAAACAGTTTGATCTTTTTGAGTTTTCTTTTAAATAATTTGTTAGGTGGGCCTGGAGCAGTGCTCCATCTCAGGTAAATTATTCCCCACTACTAAGAGGCTTTTTCCCCCGTATTTAAATAGTCAATATAACACCATTACCAAACTCTAAGATACAACAATAACTTGTTATAACAGTATCAGTGCAAAATCATAAATAAAATATAAACAAAAAAGACCCAGCTGTGTTTTTAAATCTTATGACCAAGCGAAGATTACATATAGGACTATAATAATATCAACCTTATTAATAATCCACTAATTTAACTTACTATGGTAATAATTCAAAGAAGAAAAGAAACACGATTGTCTCAGATGATAAAAAGACATTAGACAAAGTTAATCACCCATTCCTAATTTAAAACTCTATTTATAAATAAAGAGCTATTTCTTTAAGATAACACACATAGAGAAAAGAAAGAAAGCACTAGTTTAGTTGGACTAGTTCCCTCTCATTTTTCTTCTTTTTTTGGAGCAAAATTTAGCAACATCTTCTAATATTTTAAGTGCATATCCTATTCGACCCAAATTATTATGACCCTCTTAGGTATTTATGCTACAGGTGGAACAAGGCAAATAAATATACCAGAAGTATAGAAGGAACTTTATAGAAAAAATAAATAAGATGAAAATTAAAAACCCATCAGGGAACTCATTAATCACATTATAGTACAGCATTTCAATAATCAGTATATAGCCATTTAAAAGAGTAAGGTGAATCTATGTGTACTAACAAATAAGATGAATTATTATAAAGTCCAAAAAAAGCCAAGTGTAAAAAATTAAATATCATTCAATTCCATTCATGTAAGAAAAAGGTGTGTGTTAGCATAAACAGAGCAAAACACTAAGTTGTTACTGCTTAAATTTTATTTTAAATGTTTGTATTTTATTATTTTTATTATTTTTCCAACTAATACAAATTGTTTTTAAAACTTTTAAAACTTTTACAAGAAAAAAAAGAACTTTTACAAGAAAAAATAAAGCTTCACAATTTTTTTAAAGACAAAAAAAAGATCAATTGAAGTTACAATACATATAAATGTTTGAAGTGGTCACTACGGCAATGTTTAGGTGACATAAAAGACAATTTTATTGGAGAGTAGAAGGCACATAGGAAGGAGTAAATTAGAAGGCCCTAACAGAGTTTATCTAAAAGGCACAGTAAAGATACTGAGAATTTAATACAATATGATAATAATAGGTAGCATTGGGTTGGGCAGGGAACAGGTTATCTCTAACCATGCTATGATGAGGCTGTCTACAGTGGGGTGGTTACTGAGATGAGTTTCAGTTGCGGCACAACAATTTTGTCACTAATAACTGGAATATAAATGTTATCATTTACCTGCTAGAACATTTTGATAGCTATCCACTGCAATTTTTAATGACTTGTTTTACACTGACAGAATAAGGAATAGAGCTATAGATATATAACCAGTGGAAAACTATGACTTGCTTTTAACCATTAAATTGAAAAGAGAGGGAAAGGACAAAAAAAAAACCATTGTGCTTTGCTATTATCTGTTTATATATGTTAAAGAAGAATTCTGAGAATTTTAGAGCAGTGATCCTTAAACAAAGGTTCACATCAGAATCACCAAGAAAGCTTACTGAAAGTATCCATGCCCCTAGGTCCTATTCACCTGCAAAAGTTTAGATTCAGTGGGTCTGGGACAGAGTCCAAACAAAGGTATTTTGGAAAAAGCTCCCCAGGTGAATCTAATGTGCACCTCTAGTTAAAAATCACCTAGATGACTTCTCAAATGATCAAACACTAAAATAAAAACTAAAACATCTATAATATAGAGGGCAACTCTATATTAACTTATATAACACCAAATTATGTATTATCTTTCTTATGATCTAACTCTACCTTCATAACAATGTTATACTTTTATTTCAATGACTGCTACTAGCACCTATGACCAGGATATAGCTGCTGGATTCAAATCAAAAAAGATGCCATTGTTTATATCTGTTGGAATCATAGGAGAGCAGTACTAGTAATGCACTAGTGCTGCCGTCATAGGAAGGATTACACAATAGCTGATTGATAAGCAAGAAATCTCCTCTACAATAGTTGTTGTACAATTGTTTGAGTAGTGGTTTGAATTAAACAGTTTTGTAATTTGTACAGAATTTTTATATTGTCATAGCTAGCTCTCTGCCATACTTAAAAGATTACAATTTTTAAATAAATACTATAAGATTATTTCTTAATACCTTAAAATGTTCGGTTCTTTTCAAGAGATTCAGGAACATGTAATAAATTATTTTTGCGAAGAATTCTTTTCCTAACATATACTTAGAAATAAGTTCCTTTGACACTCTTCTCATACCTATTTCATATGTGACTTTCCCTTATTTCCCATCTTGACACTCTTACGTAAAGAAGAAATTCCTCTGGAAAGTAACAGAAGTTTTGGATACCAGACAACTTTCACACACAAGTTAACCTACCAGTTCATTTTGGGTATGTGTATGTAAAAAAAACGAGGTGTCAGTGATTATGCCTTTTTTTAACCTCTTGAACTGAATCAAAGACACAAAAATAGAGAAGTGTATAATGCAGTCCTATGTACCTATCACCAAGTTTCAACAATTATCAAAACTTGCCCATTTTTGTCTCATATAGTCCCATCCCTTTTGTTGTTAATGTACTTTACAGCCAATCCTAGATACTGTATTATCTTATTGATCTTTAACAGATAAGGATTTTTTTTAACAGAACCTCTTTATCATTATCACATATATTAACAAAAAATCCTTAATAATATCTCATACCTATTTCATGTATGACTTTCCCTTATTGCTCTGAATGTATTCCTTACGTTTCATTTTGTTCAAGGCTGTATCTTTTTGCTCCAAATTGTAGTACACTAAAATGTTTTGCGTGAAAAGTCAATGTTATATGTGCTATGCAAATTTGAACAGATCACATTTCTTTAAGAGCTTCCCGCTATGTTTTCTATGGTGAGCCCTCAAAATGCTTAACATGACATACAATATCTTGCATAATTTGCCCCTTATTTAAATCAAGGCCTCAGATATGACTGAGAACTCTCCTAGCTCCAGTAATTCAAAATTTTCTTAATCTTTACATTACCTCAGTAAGAGATGACTGATTAGAAGAATCAAGAATGTACACTCTGCTAAAGGTAATGAAAAAGCAACCCACTGCATGAACTTTGACAGAATACTTAACTGAAAGGAAAAAAATAGTTATAAAAGATATAATTGGCACAACTGGGAATATCTGAATATGTAATTACTACTAGTGTTATAAATGTGGCTATGGAGGAGAATGTCCTTATTTTCAGGAGATGCATATCGAACTTTCAAATGATTCAGAAATTAAATGTACATGTTGTATATATGTACCTCTATATACCTGTGTGTACAAGATAGAGAGAGCCATACATAGACAAAAAATATGCCAAAATATTAACAACTGGTAAATCCAGATGAAGATTAGATAGGTGTTCATTGTAGGATCCTTTCAACTCTTTTGTTAAGTTTGAACATTTTAAAAATAAAAAGTTGTGGGGAAAAGGAGGAAGAATGTATTGCTTCCTTTTCTCTATTAATATGTTTGTTTTTTTATTGATAGCACTGATTGTTGTAAACAAAACTTTAGGAAAAAGGTCCAAAAGCATTTTCTCATTTCCCAGAAACAAAATGTGTTAATAGGCTTTTCAGATTTTTTAATATATATCCCTTTTGACATATGCAGTGTCATATTATACTTTCTAATTATATTCTATAATCTACTTTTTCTTTCCCTTGTATCATGGACATCATCCTCATAAATTGAGATCTATATTCTCATTCTTTCATGAAAGGCAAAATATTACAGTGGTTTAGAGCAGGGATTGGCAAACTTTCTGTAAAGACCAGATAGTAAATATTTTAAGTTTTATAGCTTATAGCAGGGGTGGGGAACCCGTAGCCATAGGTCCACATGTGGCCTTCTAGGTCCTTAAATGTAGCCTTTTTTTTTTTTTTTTGAGACAGAGTCTCACTTTGTTGCCCGGGCTAGAGTGAGTGCCGTGGCGTCAGCCTAGCTCACAGCAACCTCAAACTCCTGGGCTTAAG
>JAQIFY010005078.1:0-11311 GCA_028533085.1 Varecia variegata | reverse complement strand
CACACATGTACTGCTGAAAGATGAAAGTCTTTGTAAGTGAGTGGTTGGAGACACAAGAGGTGCATCTCTCCATGCTATGAGACATGAGACGGGGGTCAGTTTAGAGGGGACGCAGCCCCAGGTACAGCGCGGTGCACAGTGCAGAGTGCAGCCCACGTGGAGGGTTGAGGCTCTTTATTTCCATTCCCAGCCAACATGTTGAAACCCAGAAGAGTGAAAAAGATGTCCTTCGTTAGCCACTCTCTACATCTGGACTCCCTGCCTCTGTCCCCACCACCTGTCACCTCATGCAGGGCACCACACTCCCATGGAACCCTCTGTGCCACTCTCATGGTGGGAGGACAAGAGTGCTGGCCTCCTGGGCTGGCCCTGGGCACTCGGCAGAGCGTTGTTCTTCTCTGGGGAAAGGCAGGACAACCAGCTTCTCCTGCATAGGCCATGAGAAGAGGAAGGAGACATCCAGGGTTTCTCCCTGGGGGGTTGTGGTCAGATCCAGCTGCACTGGGAAGGCCTCCTGAGGGCCCTTTTCCTGGGAATTCTTGGGCTTTTTACTGTCCAAGTCGGGAAGGTATTGGACAGATCCTCTTGGCCCGGCTTTGTAGGGGGAGACGGTGAGGGTTGTGTTTTTCCCCTGGGCTTCTTGCACCTCAGGGAGGTTCACAGGTCCTTTGCTAACAGCAGAATTTTCACCTCCAGGGGCTGGAGCCTGTAATGAGAACATTATCAAGTGCAGAGTTTCATAGGGAGAGCCCTGCCATGCCTGGTACCAGGCTAAGCTAATATGTGCCTTTTTGTTGGCGATTTCAAAGGGAGACTAGATAGAAGGATCAGACTTCTGGTGAAAGGGTTAAAAAGCAAAACAGATAATGGCCAGGGGGAACCAAGAGCTGTGCAAACTTGACTGCAAGTCTCCCAATTTCAGAGCTGAACCATTGCCCAAAGTGATCCAATGACTTGCTCAAAGTCCCCAGTGAGCTATCTTTCTGTTCCCAGCAGTGGTAGCAGCAGGTGCCTTTCACTGGTTGTTTTTTCTGTAGCAGGCCCTGTGTATTGCCCTTCATTCAGATCCTTTCACTTGCTTCTCACAGGGCTCTGAATTAGGCAGACGTGGCAATCCCGCTTTAAAGATGAGTCAACAAAAACTCAGGTAGGTACTTGTCTATTGTCACACAGCTCACAGGTGGCAGAGCCAGACTGGCTCCCACGTGGCCTGTCTCAACTGCCCTGCCAACTATACCAGGATACTCCATAGTAAGTGCTCAATAAGTACTTCTGGACAGGGAGTGAATGTTTCTAGGAAATGACTTCTCCCAGTGGTTTGGGATAAGATTTCTTTGGGACACTGAATTTAATGCCTCAGAGGCTTGGGCCATCCAAGCTAGTCGTTCCCTGTTTCTAAACATGTCTTCCCTATTCTGTAGGACCACACTGTGACTAAAACAAAGCCGGACAAGTCTTTGACCAGGTACCTTGTGGGTGCAGGCTTAGGGCAGCCTGAGTAAAGTGGGGATCATGGATCTCAGGAAAACCAAAGGAGGGGCTGGGGTCATGGCAGCTAAATATAGACAATCTGCTCTTCTTTACCATTAGATTGAAAAATACCTGTGTTTCAAAGAAGTCACAAGTCACAGAGACAAACTTTTCTAGGTCTGTTTGAACCAGAGAGCCTGTGCAAAGACCAATGGGCTAAAAGAAAGAGAAAACACAGTGTCATGTATTATCAATGATCATAAAGGGAAATCAACTTGCTTTCTGCTTGGGTAGACACACAGCCAATCAACATTTTTATGCTCCTGCCATGGAATAGGTGGGCTCTAAGCCAATTCTTTCTGGATCATCCCTACCAAAAAATCACCCAAACTAGGCTAAATTGCCTCCAATCATGAGCAACTCAGTATTTCTTGAGGAACAAAACACTGATTATTGGAAAATTCTTTGTATTGAGCAAGAATCTGTGTCTATACAACTTCCACCTCTTGGTCTTAGTTCTATCCTGGGGTCAACTAGAAAACTTGTTTTCATCCTTCATGTAGCAGCACTTTATGTATGTTTCACCTGAGTTTTCTCTTCTCAGACAACCACTCCCAGCTCCTTCAACTTCTCTTTATTTGAAAATAAAGTAACTTTGGTTTCTTACTGAAAATGTAATAAATAGTTATTTAGAATATAGAGAAATAAAAAGAAAATAAAAAGACCTGTAATTGCCTGAAAGGTACTTGTTGCCTGCAATGATTTGATTTCTTTCTTCCAATCTTTTTTCCTATGCATATATAATTTTTATTCTACAAAAATAGAATTATATCACATATATTATTTTGTAACTCTGTTTTCTCACTTAACAATATATTTATTGTGTAAATCATTTTATGGCATGAATAGTCTTCTATGATTTTCTTTATAATAGCTATCCAATAGTCCTCTGCATTATTTAATAAGCTCTCTTTCAGTGGACAACTAGATTGACTCTAAATTTTTTAGTTTGAATATTAAAGCTATATCTTTTCATGTCTCCCTAATTACTTCCTTAGGGTAAATTCCTAGAAGAGGAACTTTAATGTCATAGAGCATACATGTTTTCAAGTATAAATAGAATAGTATAATAAAATGTTGCCTCAATTTCTAAAGAAGAGCTTTTAAGTATATCCATGTAAAATTTATTGAAATGTGTCTAAACAGATTGCCTAAATGTGACTCTATCAACCATCTCCAGACCATATGAAGAGAAGACTAGAAATTCCTTAAAGTGGCAAAATCCACTCAAGTGTGAAGTGCTTGGGGAATGGTGCTTCAACCTTTTCCTTCTCCTCTTCATCACCAAGTCACAAAAGGGAGGGACTCTAAGAGAACCTTCTGGACAGACTGCAGGTACCAGCACCAAATACAGCCTGGCCACTCCCACCCTAGCTAGTATTTACGGAGATACCAAAATTCATAGGCCTACCTGGTGCTGACACTAGAGTGGAACACAAAGAGGAAGTTTGTTGGTGTTGCTTAACACATGAACCCTAGCGTCTGGGGACATATGTGGCATCCAGATTGGAAAGGAAGAAGTAAAACTATCTCTATTTTCAGATGACATGATGTCGTATATAGAAAATCCTAAGGACCCCATGAGGAAACTATTAGCACTAATAGATGAGTTCATCAAGGTTACAAGATAAAAAAATATAATTTTCTGGTTAAATAAAAAAAATTGGATTTCTATACACTTGCAATAAATAACTCCAAAGATGAAATTAAAAAGACAATTTCATTACATTAGCATCAAAGAGAATAAAATAGTCAAGAAATAAATTTATCAAAATAACTGAAAGGCTTGTACACTGAAAACTACAAAATATTGACAGAAATTAAGTTCTAAACAATGGAAAGACATCATATTCATGGATTTGAAGACTTAATGTTTTTAAGATGACAAAACTTCCCATATTGATCTATAGATTCAATGCAATCAAATATATCCAATTTCCAACTGCCTTCTTAAAAATAGAAATTTACAAGCTGGTCCTAAAATCATTATGAAAATCCAAAAGATCCTGAATACTCAAAACAATCTTGAACGAGAAGAACAAAATAGAAGTATTCACACTTCCCAATCTCAAAACTTACCACAAAGCTACAGCATTCAAGACAGTGTGGTACTGGTATAAGGTTAAAAATATAGATCAATGGAATGAAATTGAGAGTAAAAAGGTAAACACATATATGGTATATTGATCTTTGAGATGTGCGCTAAGAAAATTAAATGGGGAAAGAATAGTCTTCTAAACAAATAATGCTGGGACAATTGGATATTCACATACAAAAGAATGAAGTCAAATCTCTACATCACACCACATATAAAAATTAACTCAAAAGGAGTCAAAGATATATTGGTAAGGATCTATTTCTTTATTCTCAATTTTATTCCATTGATCTATATATTTATCCTTCTATTAGTACCACACTTTCTTGAATATTGTAGCCTCATAATAAATTTTGAGATTGGAAAGAGTGAGTCTTCCTATTTTGTTCTTATTCAAGATTGTTTTGGCATTCTGGATTCCTTGTATTTTCATACATGTAAATCTTAGTGACCTTGGATTAGGTAATGGTTTATCAGAAAAGCACATTCAAAATAAGAAAAAAATATATAAATAGAATGCCATCAAAATTTAAAACTTTTGTACTTCAAAGAAAATCATCAAGAAAGTGAACATACAACCCAGAGAATGGGAGAAAATATTTTAAAATTATATATCTGATAACAGCATTGTGTCAAGAATATGTAAACAACTCTTAAAATTCAACAATAAAAAGATAAGTAACCCAATTTTAAGATGGGCAAAGATATTTCTCCAAAGAAAATACCCCAATGGCTAATAACCACATTAAAAGATGCTCAATATCATTAACCATCAGGGAAATGCAAATAAAAATCATGACGAGATACCTATTCATACCCAGTAGATGTCTATAACCAAAAGAAAAGATAATAATACGTGTTGGCAAAGATGTGGAGAAACTGAAACCCTCATACATTGCTGATAGGATTGTGAAACTGATAGTCACTTTGGAAAATAATATGGCAGTTAGTCAAAGGATTAAACATAGAGTTTTCACATGACCCATCAATTCCACTCAGAGATGTATACTAAAGAGAAATGAAAACATATGTGTACACAAAAACTTGTACACTTGTTCATAGCTGGAAACAAGCCAAATGTCTATCAACTGATGGATGGATAAAAAATAAACAATATCCATACAGTAAAATATTATTTGCTAAGGAAGAGGTAAACCTATCTCTATTTGCAGACAGAGAAGCCTTGGAAACATGCCAAGTGAAAGAAGCCAGACACAAAAGGCCACACAGTGTATAATTCCATCTATATGAAATGTCCAGAATAGGCAAAGCCATCGAGACAGAAGGTAGATTAGTGAATTCCAGGAGCTTGGGTGAGGTGGCAATGGGAATGACTGTTAATGGGTTTGTGGTTTCTTTTAGGGTTGATGAAAATATTCTAAAATAAGAAAATGATGATGGTGGCACAACTCTGTGAATATACTATTAAAAACCACTGTATTTTATCCCTTAAAAGGATGACTTTTATGGTGTGTGAATTATATCTTAATAAAGCTGTTACTATAAATACATAACTAAGATGAAAAAGATTTTTGGTGCATTTTGCCCAATTGTGCTCTGACACATTGTGCCCAGTTAAATTCCCACCAAGTGTGTTTCAGATGGTTTCAAGGCACCTTCCCCCTCTTTGACGCATTCTTTCAATGGTCTATTTGACTTTGTTCTTCTTAAAGAGTGGTCCAAGGAATAGAACAACATCCTGTATCCCAAATATAACCAAGTTTTTTCAGATCAAAGTAGGACCATCGCCACCCTCTGAGGAGATTCGTCCATATTTTATAGTCCCTATAATCACTTTTTGTAACTGCTGATGAAAATTGCACTTACAGTTGAATGAAGTCCCTTATTATTGCCTCTGGGCATACCTAATCTCTAACTCGTCAGTTGCTCCTTGGTGGGAAAAAAGCTTTTCATGCTTTACAACAGCTCATATATAATTTATTCTCCACAAATACTTAGAGATGATCTGTGAACACTCATCTGAAATTATGAAGACATTCAGGAAACTCACCGCAGAGTCAGAGGACTGAAGTGGGCAGCTGCCAGCCTGGGATTTGGTACACGGTGACTCTTTGACTAAGTATTCCACAAAGTAAGAAGGGCCAACCACCCACTGTTATGAGACAAAAGTCAAGACATAAAAAGTCAAACCTTCCTCCCCGGGGAAAATATTCAGGTTTGCCAGAATTATATTTACAGAAGCGATACATCACCAGAGGCACTGTCAACACATATATCTGTTGTCCCTGCAAGTCCCCACCCTGATCAAACCATGTGCCGTGATTTAGTTATTGAGAAAGCATAATCACTATACCTTTCTTCCCTTCTGATTTGAAGATTTGAATGGGCCCTAAACACCTTTCCTTGGTAAGCTTAATTTTTCTCACATAGAATTATCTTTCAGATATTTCTCCATATGAAAGAGGTAGCAACATAATCCAATTACAAATGAGCCCCCATTTTCCCTTATCCATAAAACTCAACATCCACTCCAGGCCTTCACATGGAGTAAAAGTTGTCCCGCTGAGTGGTCTATGACAATGTAGCAGAAACAGTGAATTTGCGAAGAATCCCCCAAGGAGACTGGGAGTCCATTTCTCTTCCTGCCCTAAGGTTGAGGAAGTAAAATGGAATCACCTCACTCTTACAGAAATGTCACAGAATAACTCAGAAGCCAAAACATGATTGAATGTGCATCAGGTCTACCAAAGTAGGGAAGGTAGAGAAAGGCTCTTGGGTTCTAATCAGAAGGAGTGCCTTGACATTCTCTCAGCTTAGGAATCTATAGCAATGGTCATGAGACACACTGTCTAACTGGCTTGTGCATTTTAGTCTTACCTGGCTAGAAGCCCTTGTGATTTTGAGGAGAGAATACTGCTTCGAGGTGCTCTCGTGGTTGTATTTTGCAAGAGACTCGGTAGCAGCTTCCAAAACATGGGCATCTGAAGAATCAGTGGGTCTGGGGCCTGGGCAGTCCGGGCACATACCAAGAATCTTTTTACGAGAAACTGTTGATGCCAATGAGACCAGTTTTAAAATTACTGATTTTCAATCCTATAAATTATATGACCGTAACAGAGGCAAAGATGCAACAAAAAGATAGTACTCAGTGTTGGCAAGGATGAAGTAAGGAAGACATTTTCTAGAAAGGAAGTGAACTGTTGGCAGGTAGATTTCCATAACAGGCATGTGTTATTTTCATAATTAAAAGCAAAGCAAGATAGTTTTTACCTCACACACACTTATTTACTTGGAGAATTTTGTTCCAAGACACATAATACAGTACATTGAATAGGATCTTTCCCCCCAGCGTATTTCAATATCTCATCATTGCCTCTGCAAAGTAGACTGAGTGTCTTAAAAGGTTGGGATTTCATTACTATCATGTCTTATTCACCTTTCAGAAACATCATACCTAACATCTAATACACAGTAAGTGCTAAGTAAATGCTTATAGAGAGAGGGAATATATGAGTGACACAGTGGAAGGAAACTCTTTGGTTATAAAATGCAAGTGAGATTTGTTAAAGGACACAAAATTACAACTAGATAGGAGGAATAATTTCTAGTGTTCTATACCACTATAGGGTGACTACAGTTAACAATAATTCCTTATAGTTTCCAATAGCTAGAAGGATCATATTGAATGTTTTCAACACAAAGAAAAGATAAATGTTTGCGATGATGGATATACTAATTACCCTGATCTGATCACTATACACTATATATATGAAACATCACATCACTATGTACTCCATGAACATGCTCAATTATTATTTGTCAATTAAAAGAAATTTTGAAATGTTAAAAAAAAAAAAAAGAGGCCAGGCGCGGTGGCTCACACCTATAATCCTAGCACTCTGGAAGGCCGGAGTGGCAGGATCGCTCAATGTCAGGAATTCAAGACCAGCCTGAGCAAGAGTGAGACCCTGTCTCTACTAAAAATAGAAAGAAATTAGCTGGACAACTAAAAATATATATAGAAAAAATTAGCCGGGCATGGTGGCACATGCCTGTAGTCCCAGCTACTCAGGAGGCTGAGGCAGAAGGATTGCTTGAGCCCAGGAGTCTGAGGTTGCTGTGAGCTAGGTTGATGCCACGGCACTCTAGCCTGGGCAACAGAGCAAGACTCTGTCTCAAAAAAAATAAAAAGAAAAAAAATAAAAAAAATAAAAAGAAAATGCAAGTGAACCAGAACAGAAAATTGGTCAAATGCCTGTGTGACCGAATAGAATGATCACACTAACAACACAGCCAGAATTTCTGTTTGGAAGGAGCTGGGGGTGGTAAACCTAGAGCAAAAGTAAGGCTAGGGAACTGAACTTGAGGTTGTTTTTGCAGAGTAAACACATAGTTTACCTGGGTGTATTTGGGGGCTGGAGGAGAGTATGGCGAGTTACATCCACAGCTTGTCACCCTGCATCCTCACCACCTGTCACTTACTAACCTCCCATCGCTCTGATGCCTATGACTGGCATTTAAGTCCTGAGATGATTTATTAGTTGCTGTGCTCTAATTTATTTCAGGTGAGTCTTGTCTTCCCAATCCGGAACCTCAAGCTGTGCTTAATAAAAGGTTTGCGCTCTTGCCTTGTTCCTCAGAGGAACCAGCAGCATTGTTACCACCTGGGCCTTGTTAGCAATGCAGGGCCTCAGGCCCTGCCCCAGACCTGTGGAATCGGAATCTGCACCTTAACAAGACCCCCCAGGGGAGCCACATTCACATAGCAGTTTGACAAGTAGCCATATTGTACTGCCTATGCCATGGATGCTCTCTTTCCAAAGACTTCCCCCTTAAAACAGGAGGACCCCGAGTGAATGCGTGTGCATTTTGCAAATGTCATTCTTTCAGCCTCATTTTTAGTCTATTTATTTATTTATTGAACAACATTATTGACACCTTCCACTTGATAGGAACTGGGGAGGGTGTAGCAAGAAAGAAGAAAGGACAAAATATTCTATCTGATATAACATATGAGGCCCCAAATGAAAGCAGTACATCATCTGTGTTCCCTGAGTGGTTTGGCCAAAGTTAGAAGGTCTGTTTGCTAAGTATCCAGCCATCGTTAATATATTTTCCATATTACATGGCTGGATACTTTCCAGACAGACCTCATACATAGGAATGTAGAACAGGAGAGCACTATTCCCTCCTGGAATAGAGGTCACGCCAGAAGCAGCAGCATCAGTGGTGGTGCTTAAAGGATACCTTGAGTTCCAAGGTCAGAGGGCATCAGGGCAGGGCGTGCTCAGCAGAGGGAGAGGCACAGAGAGATGCAGACACTGGGAAGGGCCATGTGCAGTGTCAGGAAATAGCGAGGCACCCAGCGGGGTGGAATGCAAAGCTGCTGTGGTCAGGGAAATAACCTGTGGCAGAGGGAGCTAGAAAGGGAGCTGGGGACTAGCCACAGAAAGCATGCCATTTACATCAGGGTGAATATTTAGGATTTGATCCAAGACACAGAGGATAGCTACTGAAGGTGATTTAGGAAGAAGAATCGTGGGAAGAGGAGTAGTCTGGGATGAATTTCAGTGGGGAAGCAAGTACTGGAAATATTAAGCAACTAATGTTAGAATGAATCCAAAGTAAAGATGGGAAAACACCCTGTACACTCTTTGCAGAGCCCTGGTTAAATGATCTTTTGCATATTTTATTGAAATTAACAAAATCATAGTGATTTCTTACCTGGGCGAAGAGTACAGTTATAAGCAGGTGAATAGAGCACTCTATATGGCCTGTTAGTATAAACCATCACTTTACATTGACCATAAACCTGAAACCAACAAATACATTTTATGACATGGTGGACAAAACTGTGAGTTTTAAAAATACCTCAGTAATAAAAATCAGACATTTTATTTTTGAGTAATGAGGAACTTAAGGTCAAATTCTGTGGTTTTGGTTGGGAGAAACTGCAGTTGATTATCAAACTGTTGAACCTTTTCCTGGTACACAACTAGACTACATTTCCCAGCCTCCTTCACAGTGGCTGTGACTGTGTATAACTGGGTTCTAACCACAGGAACGTGAGCAGATGTGACGTGTCGCTACTTCCAGGTCTGGCCCATAAAGATCTTCCAAGTTCTCACTATCCTCTGTGCTCTTTGTTTCCATAGCTTGATGCAGGTGAGCATGGTGACCATGGAAGTGACGAGTTGAAGCCGGCAGAGTCTGGAGCCGCAGTGTGGAATGAATCTGGGTCTCCACATCATTCCTGGAGAAAAGCCCCCTCCTGATCTGGAACTTCTATTTTGAAGTTCACGTAAGTGAGAAATAAACTTTTATCATGATAGCATCAGTGTACATTTTTTAGTGTACGTGTTTTAGTAGCTAGTGTCACCGTAACAGATATAATTTATAACAAAGTAAAAGAGTATTTGCTTTTCAAAATCAGTTAGGTTCAGTTTGACAAATTAGTTACATGATTAGAAAAAACATCAATATCAAACTGTTTACTTCTAAACACATATCACTTTTTGCTTTCATGTTGTAAAGTTTCATATCAATTAATAGACATAATCCCAGGATAGTTAAGAATAAAATGAAATTGACTATCTCAGGTCCCTTTTCTTGTCATCTTTAAAAGGATTAATTCTGCCAGGGTGTGGTAGCTCATGACTGTAATCCCGGCACTTTGGGAGGCTGAGGAAGGAGGATCACTTGAGGCCAGGAGTTCAAGACCAGTCTGGGCAACATAGTGAGACCCCGTCTCTACAAAAAATAGAAAAATTAGCCCAGCATGGTGGTGTGCACCTGTAGTCTCAGCTACTCTGGGGGCTGGGGCAGGAGGATCACTTGAGCCTAGGAGTTTGAGGCCGCAGTGATCTCACTACTGTGCTCCAGCCAGGGCAACAGAGCAAGACCTGGTCTCAAAATAAATTAATTAATTAATTCTGAGGCCCTCTGGGTTCTATGATTTCAGAAAAATCCCTTCATGGCACCCTTGAGAGCTTTCATACTGTGAGCCACCTATTTTTCCTACCTTCAATCCTATCAGTGCTTACTAAAACAAAACAAAGAAAAATAAATTTCAAAAGCTCTACCTCCATACTTCTGCAGTCTATATTACCCCATATCCAGAATATTCACCTCAGGTCTGCTCACAATTCAAACACTGGTTCAGAGCCTAAAGGAGGGTCTTAGAGGTGGAAACCAATTTTGGGGCAGCTTTTCCATTCTGGCCCACATGACTCCAGTGAACTTCTCAGAAGCCCCTCTGGTTAGTTAAAATGTGCTCTGACTACAGCCTTAGAATAAGCACGTGGGCACCTGCCAGGACATTATAAGGAGGGACATGTATAAGATGGCAGACCTTGAGCATCTTCACCATGCAGAAAGAGGGCTCCTGGTTGCTTTCCCTAGAGCCCTTACCAGTTTATGAAAACAAGTACTCACCGATTCGTGCAAGTACCTCACCCCACAGTCCTTCCACGCCTTCTTGCTGAGCACATGGCAGGCGGTCTCTAACACATCCAGTGTGAGATAGAACAGAGATCCCAGGCCACCCTGTGGAAAGGGGAAGAAAAATGCACCACATCCCACAGGAAGTAGAAACCCATAAAGACTGCACAAAGAAGTCTCTGCTTTATGGGAGACCCGGGGGGGGATTATGCACATGCCCTATAAACCACTGACGTCTAGACAAGTGTCAGAGTGGGCTCACAGTTAGCACTTGTTCCTAATACC
>JAQIFY010005077.1:0-11311 GCA_028533085.1 Varecia variegata | reverse complement strand
GTAAAACTGACTCCTCTCCCAATTGCAGTAGAGGTTTGGTGCAAACTGAAGAGAGCAGCCTTAGGAGGCTTTGAAGGAAAAGCAAAGAGAAGAGCGTCCCCTGGAGGCCAATTGGGGGGTGTCTTCCCGAAGCAGGGCTCGCCAGAAATACTCCTGCCCGCCGGCTCTGGAGTGCCTACTCCCCTCCCCAGTAACTGGGGGCTCCCCTTGGCTGCTGCGTCGTAGCAGGCCTGAGGCTGTGCTAGGGAATCCCAGGAAGGATTAATGCCACAAGGTAAAGTTTGGGAAACACACCCGGGGCGGGTCTGAAACGGCACCCCAAATAGGCAAACTGCTCTGTGCAAGCAATTAAGCAGCTGTGATGGTGGGCGGCGGCAACCACTGCGGCTGTCCTCGTTACCACTGAGGTCAACGAAGCCGCGGTTAGAGACAGTCGCGGCTCCGCATCGCGGCTCTCCTGACCGTCAAGAGAAGTCCTCAGACACCAGGCCCTGTCCTCTCTCCTGACAGCAGAGGCAAGCCGAAAAGCAAGGGCCCGAGAAAAGGTCATTGGCTTTAGAAGGGCGGCGTGGAGGTGACCTTCGCAAGGGCAGCTGAAACCGACCCAGGGGCGCGCTGGCTAGGCCTGCCCACTAGGGGGCGCGCTGGGCCGGCTCACCGGCCGGGCCCGCCTGAGCCGCCCACCTGCCCCCGCAGGGGCGGAGAAGTGAGGGCTTTCGCCACCGCACCCTTGCTCTTTTGTGTTTCTTATTGGAAAAGGAATACACAGAAAACTGGGAAAATACAGAGAGCTATAAAGAAAAATAAAATAAAGTTTTTACCCACAGTCCCAGAACACTGGAATTCTGTTAGCATTTTAGTATGCAATGAGTTAAATTGTCTTTTTTAAATTAAGAACAAGCGACCTCAGAATTCTTTGGGGCGGGGGAGCACAGGGAATTCCTCTTCTTTTTTTTTTTTTCCTTTTTCTTTGAGACAAATAAACTGGCACATTTTCTGGATTGAGGCTGGGACATTTTGTCCCTTAGTATGGAAGGGAGATGAGAGGTAGGAACTGGGTGTTCCCTGGAAATGGCATTGCGTGACCGGATATTTTTGGGCTGCTGTGCAGAGGTATTAATTTCACGTCTGCAGCAACACAAGCAGCATAAATTCGTCAAGGAAGCAGGAGCTCAGGGGACCATGAGTGCTGAAACCCAGTTTACCTACGCTTCTTTAAAGTACAGTAAAGACTAAGAAAATAAAACTGATGGTTAATAACATTTTGACCCTGGAAAGTGGTTGGCTAAGAAAAATATTGCAAAGTGGGAAGTTTCGAGGCATCTACTAGGGAGAGAGGGAAGCCCCAATTGGCAGGACTTCATTAACAATCTAATCAAAGATTTAGCCCTTGTACAGACAGATGGCATGTGCAGGGTTTTCACTGCCATATCCGTGAGCTGTAGATCACTTCTAGCAACAAGGTGGATTTGAAGTAAAAGGGAGGTAGAATGAATAACACTATGACCTCATTTCTTCAAGATGCTCTGTGAGCATGAAGAATTGATAAACCCCCCAGCAGGAACTGGCATTTCTATGTCTGATGGGAGGGAGGTGACCTCTGTTGAAATAGACTTTCTTGGAGTTTTCTTCCTCCCAGAAGAAACAAAGATGCAGAATGACTTAATTTGTTGGTGCTGCTGCTATTATTAGGGGAGGCTGCTTGTGCTATGACTTCTTCTGTCATCATTCCAGAAATCAAGAATGTATTTTATTCTTCAATATTTTCTTCAAATGAAAAGGAAGGCACTGCCAAAAAGCTCACATGACAGTGCCTGAGCTAGACAAAGAAGCACACTTGAAAATTCTAGAGGCTCTATATAATGTGTCAACTTGGCTAGCTGAACTGTGTTTCCCAGAATTTCCTTCTCTGTGTGTTTCCAGTCAGGGGAGTCAGCGGACGTTACTGCATGTGATTTGGAGGGTGCAAAAGAAGCAGCTATTTTGCTTTTTGTGCTTGGGAGTTCAGGGCAGGTGTTTTTGCAGCTGGCGGAGCTTTGTTGCTTACCTCCTGGCTCAACTCCTTGGGGTGCCAGGCCGACAACTGCTCCACCTTCCCCTGGATCCTCCTTCAGCATCTCTAAATCCTGGGCCAGATGTATATCTAGCTCCGTGACAAAGGGCTCCTGGAGGAGGGGCTCCAGGCAGTGAGGGCTGACGGGTTCTAGTCCATGGTTGTGGAGCTAAGGGTTGTGCTTGTGGTTCCAGACTATCCTTGCTGCCCCCACCCCACATCCATCTTCCCATCTCTCCTGACTGCCTCATGGACTTGAAGCTCCAGCACCGGATGTGAAGACAAGAGCCTTACAAAGACAGCTTGCCCAGCTCCTGCAATTGCATACGGTCAAATTCCTGTAAGAAGTATGTATATATCCCTCCTAATGGTTCTGCTGCTTTCACTGAACCCTAATATACGATTAGAGATACTGAGTGAAACCAGGAATTAGAAAATGAGTGATCTAGTCTCATTTCTGCCACTTATGCTTCTGTCACTTTGTGAAAATTATTTCACTTTTTTTTTAAGCCTCAGTTTCTTTAAAGTATAGGAGCTTTACCAAGTTATCCTCTTACATCCTATCCCAGCTCCAGGGCTATGAGATGACCAGATGATTGTACACCCTAGGTATACCAGATGCTTCATAAATGGCTCTCTAACTGCAGTATGTACAGGTTATGTTATGACTTCATCAATTTTTATATTATCTTCAACCCTCGAGTACACAGCTTGTGTGACAGTAATGCCAGCTCAGGTCAGAGTATGACCTTTCTATTCCATGGTATAATTTTGTAGAGAATGTTAAGCTGTAAAGGATAGAGTTTAAAAATGAAGGCTCTGGGTAGGGCTGGGACTGACTAGATAAGGTAAGACGAGGAAGGCACCTAATGCACATTAAGGAGACACTCACTCTCAGGTCAGGCAAGTGTGGGTCAGAACTTGTGTCACCCTGAAAACAAGTGCCTCCTTAAATTTTACACCCTCTAGAGCCAGATGTCCAGGTTCAAAGCAAAGATCCTCTGCTTGCAAGTGTGCAATCTTTCGCAACTTATGTAATCCCTTTCGGTCTGCTTCCTGATCTCTAAAAAGGAGATATTCACAATATATATCATAAAGCTGTTTCGGAGATTAAACACAGTATTATATATAGAACACCTAAAACAGTTCCTGGCACATCATCAGGGATCAATAAATGTTAGCTATCTTTATCTTATTGTCCTCGAACATCAGAGGCATAAAACAGTGTCTGACACGTGGTTGGAATTCAATAAATATTGACTCAGTGAATTAATGAATGAATAATTCATGAATTAATGAATGAATAAAGATGGAACCATAAAGATAAATGGATGGATAGATGGGCAAATTATATATTCTGAATTCAGCTTCCCTAAATTTCTCCTCAGCCATTCAGAAAAAATACAGAGAAAACCGAGGGAACAATCACTGACAAGTTGTTGGCAATTCTCTTTATACGGAGGAAACTATTTAAAACAACTTCTGCTGGTCAGGACTGGGATTAGGGCTGTAATTGGGTTGGAGGCAGTAAGGTGCCTTCTTTCATCCATCTCCCAAGAAAACAAAGCACAATTTATAGTTTGAACTTACCTGATGTCTTTTACTCTTATCGTTATTTTTGCAAAAATAACAACCCCCTTCCCACTCTCCTTATGGGGGTATGCTCCCCTTGCTTTTGTTTGTATTTTTTTAAGTGTTCCAGTCTCACTTATCTGTATTACAAAGGTAATATGAAAATACAGCGGGCTACATAAATGTGAGGGACAGGAGATGGCATATTGTCATTTTGAGAACCCCTCAGATAATCCTTGCTCTTTTCTTCAGTTTCCCTCTTTAGTGATCCGAGTATGTTCCTGGTGTGAATCTGGTTCGGGGGCAAGAGCCCCAGTAAACCAGCAAGAGGGTCACAGGAGGTGAAAGAAGAACAATACTTACCAAAGCATTTCTTTCTCTCAGGAAATAATAGCAAGGGTGTTTTCATTTCCTCATTTCTAATGACTTCATATCTATGCTGAAAAACAAAAAAGAAGTAGTCACAAGACTTGTGCTCTCCATGGCTGGACTGACTCTAAGAGCTCAAATCCAAGACAAGAATAGCTGGGCTTTGAGTCACTTTGCCCAGAAAGTCAGCAAATAAGAATTAGGAGATGAGTCTCTCTGCTTCAGGGTGGCAGGGAGGTGTGGGGCAGCGTCCACTAACATGTATTAACAGCCTGCAATTTGCCATCTCCAAAAGCCCCCAAAAGCACCATTCTTGGGGCTTTTCTTGATTTATCTCCTTTAATCTTTACAATAAACATATATGATAGGAAGCAGAAACAAAGAGAGGTTAAGTGGCTTCCCCAAGGCCACACAGCTACAAAGTTGCCCTATTTTACTTTAGACCTGAAGGACCTGACAATTAATATTATATTATATTAGTTTGGAATATTAGCCAGAAATATAAAATTACAAAGACAGGCTCCACATAGTTGTTTATGTTTTGTAAAAGCAAGAAGTCTCATAAAACATAATTGAATTGTGAAAAATATAAAGCCCTAACCTTAGGTTAAAAAAGTAATAACAGAAGCATGTGAAATATATACTACTTATATGTACACATACATATATATTATATGTAACATAGAATATTATAGAATATATGATAGAGTATATTACTTTTATATATTATATAGATAATATGTAATTATATGAATGCTATATATTGAATACTTAAAATATTTACATTATTTTTAAATGTGTTCAAGTAATTTTATTTACAAATAAATATTTATATTACAAAATGAATAATATAAAATATTACTTTTATATATAATATAATTTAAAAAGTATAACTATATTCTACATAAATAATGAATATATTATCATAAGTAAAATATATTAAAAAGAATATACTGTCATCTTTCATATGTACACATATATATAATGGAAACACACAGAATGGTAGAGATTTTTGTCAGTGATTAATTGTAGCTTTATAGCAGCTAATGTGAAATACACTTGAGAAAATGGACTGTGTGAAAGATCAGTCGTATTGAAATGATCTGCCCCCAGAGAAACAGCGGCCATTTTTGGCTGCATTAATAGAAGTAGAATATCCCAAAAAAGGGAGATGAGAAGTTTTCTAAGCTGTAGTGATCAGGAGTTTCTACTTGGTGAAATGTACCCATGTGAGGCTCCAGTACTTTAAGAATAAACTGAGACCTGGCTCTTCCACCACCCTCCTTGCCCTTTCTCTGGTACACCCTCCTCTTCCCTTCTTCTTAGCTTATGGAGAGTTTAATTGCTAATCAGCTTAGGAAAAGAGGACTGTTCTCAAGAAGAGGAGGGAAAATGAATTAGCAGATGGATAAAGAGTATAAGGGAGGCCGTGAGCAGCCTTTTAGTTGGGAGAGAGTTTTGGAGAAGCATCCAGGGATTAGCTGAGAGGCAAATGGCAGAAAACAGGGCGAGATGGGAGTGCAAGAGGATTGCATTTGTGGACAAATACCAGATTTCCAAATGCACTGGTAGGAGCCAAGATGCTGTCATGACCCTCAGTTGGAGAGCAGGGCTTCTAGCCAAACCACAAGGGATAACAGAGAACAACTGATGGAAAAATCCATCCATTTCCAATGCAAGCAATGGGTAGATTTAACTACACAACCAAAAGGTGACCCTCCCATTCTTGCAGAGAGCTAATAGGATTGCTAGAGGAAGGAAGGATTTTCTAGCCTAAATTTGGGTTATGAGCACTGTACTTGGGTAAGGAAGTGGCCTATACTTACTGTGAGTGAGTTGAAAAGCAACTCAACCCTGCACTTTGGACAATAAATGGGGCCGGGATTTAAGACATAATGTGAAACATCTGGTCAATTTCTTTGACATAGGAATTTTAATTTTTGGAATGCTTCATACTGAAAAACCCACACAATTGTACAAAGATATTCATTTCAGCACTGTTTGTAATAGTGACAATCTGAAAATCACTTAAATATCTAATAAAAGAAGATTAAATATTAAAATATGTCTGCTAAATGTTATCCTTGAAAAAATAGCAAGATTATCTACATGTACTGAAATAGAGAGATGCAAGATTTATCATTGACTTGAAAGCCACAGCTACAAAACAGCATGGATGGGGAATGATGAAAGGATATTATGATCCAAGTTCAACTTTGGATCATATTGAGGAATTCATAATATATATATTTATTTTTATAATTTAAAAACATAAAGATAGGCAAAAAATATTTTAAGGGAATGGGTGTGTAGCAATAAATAAATAAATAAATAAATAAAAATGAAAAATCTCCCAGCACAGTTAGGAGAAAAATGAAAGTGCTCTCAGGCAAACAGGAAATAAAGCAGGAAGAGAGTCCTTGGGACATTGGAAAGCAGAGGAAGGGTCTCCTTTCTCCTTCTGCCTCCCACTACCTCTCTTGGTGTTAACATGGTTGGATTTCATTTCTGCTTTTAGAAGTTTCCACCCAGGGTGCAGTTCTTTCCTTCTGGGAGATGACCTTTGTTCCAATTTGAGACCCACCATCTCCGAATGCCCTCCGCATTCTGAGCTGGTCCCAGCTTCATCCGCTCATCCGCAGTCAAAGCTTCCCATGTTGGTTCTGCCGGTTTCTGCTGCTTTTGACCATAGCCCATATGTGTTTATAAGTTAGAATTCTAGAGTTTTCTTCATCTAGTTTCACTACAGATATAATTTGTGAAGATCTTTTTTTTTCCTGACCCCTTTTTCCTCTTTATTGATCCAGGACAAAAAGCAGAAAATTCTGAACTAAGCTGCCTCAATGTTCCTATAACAGTACCATTTCTGAAGCGGGTTTCAATGGCCTATTTTGGAAACCATGGCTAAATACTGACTCTGTCTTTCTCTTGCATTCCTACCATTATAATCCCAATTTACTCTAAAAAAAACTGTTGCCTGAGATTTTATAGGTAAAAGTCTTCAACAAGGAAGAACAAAAAGGAAAAGCACATTAATATGCTTCAAACTATGATCTTGCTACAGAGGAAATCATAAATAAACTTGATTTTAAAAAGTGGCTACTTATGATTTTAAAAAGAGGTAAATATGTGTCTGTTGAGTACTCATTATAACTTTTTTTTTTTTTTTTTTTTGAGACAGAGTCTCACTCTGTTGCCCGGGCTAGAGTGAGTGCCGTGGCATCAGCCTAGCTCACAGCAACCTCAAACTCCTGGGCTCAAGCAATCCTCCTGCCTCAGCCTCCCGAGTAGCTGGGACTATAGGCATGCACCACCATGCCCGGCTAATTTTTCTGTATATATTTTTTTTAGTTGTCCATATAATTTCTTTCTATTTTTAGTAGAGACGGGGTCTCGCTCTTGCTCAGGCTGGTCTCAAACTCCTGAGCTCAAACAATCCGCCTGCCTCGGCCTCCCAGAGTGCTAGGATTACAGGCGTGAGCCACCGCACCCGCCCCTCATTATAACTTTTGACAAGGATTTCCTCCTTGACAAAACTTTAGACAGATTCCTTGTTAGAGCCTTCTTCTTCACTAAACCTCAACCTTGGCTTAGAAGTTTGCTGAGACAGTTTATAGAGAATCCTCTGAATCTTGTCAAGTTCCTCTTCCTCAACCCTTGATACCTAACTAAGTTCCTCTGAAAAATGTTTTATCTACTCTCTCACCTTACCTGTTGACTATAAATCCTCACTTGTATTCAGAGTTGAGTTTAATCCTTCTCCCCTACTTCAGTAGTCTCTCTCTTATTGCAACAGTCTTGAATAAAGTCTTCCTTGTCATTTTTAACAGGTGCCCACTGCAAAATTTGTCTTTAACTCTAAAAGGCTGGTATCAATACTTATACTTTACGAATGTACAAACTAAGGCTCAGATAGATCAAGTAATTATTCAAGGTCAAACAATTAGTACGTGGTAGGGACAGATTTGAAATCAAGTATTGAGATTCCAGAAACCAAACACTTCACTACTACACTTCACCTACCTTTTTCCAACTCAAAAGCTTGTGAAGCCTCTCAGTTTAGAACCAGTTTAGGTCATAAATGCCAGTTTTAGAGAAGGCATTAAATTTATGGAGGTTGGATGATGGTATTTGGCAATAGCCACACAATTGGAGTATGAAATCCAGTCCTCTGGCATGGACATCCTAGGGCCAGCTACTGAGAACCATACATGTTGTCTCCTTTAGTGTTCCTGACTGACGGATATTCAACCCTAGGAGCATTGAATTCCAGGAGGATTGCTCTGATTCACTGTCCTCTATCTGTCCCACTCTGTTCTGGCTTTTCTGTTTTGTTTTGTTTTGTTCATTTTGTTTTGCCATCAATGTTAGGGAATTTATTTTTTGTGCAAAAAGCTGTTATTGGGCTCCCAATTGGTGTCAAGTAAAGTGATAAAAGAGAGCATACCAAGATGAAAGGCACATGCCCACAACAATATTGTGCCCCTGTGGAGAACACACATCCATTCAGTTGTTTCATTTCCCAACAAAACAGGAATAGCTTCATCCATTCCATGTTCTTTTCAGTTTTAAAGGGCTTTCCTCTCTCTGTCTCTTCAGATATGGACAGACTTAATTTTGCAATCAGATTATAAACTCCAGAAAGGCAGGGACAAGAGCTTTTATTTCATAATAATAAACTTATCTTCCCTGATATTGTGGGGGAATTTTAGCCTGTGGAGCTTGGCCTTGAGTGAGTTTGTGGGGTAGTGTCTCTGCCTGCAGCCCTTTAGTAAGCACAGGAATCTAAAGGAAGCTGCAAAGTCTGGTGGTTTCAAAACCGTGAAGTACACTAGAAACTTGGCTTCCAAGGACGTGGTGAAACAGCTGATAAGAGAAATGGAAATGTTCCTACTGCTGATTTCAAAAAAATCAGAAATACCCATACGTGCAGATAACACTTAAACATTTCCACATTTCCTTTGACTGCTGTTCTTTTATTTGGCCTTTTTCATCTTTTTTTTACCCACCAATGCTTTCATGATAAGCTACTTTTAAAACTCTTTTTATACTCAGAATCAAATACTGGTAAATATTTGAGGCATTCTTTGAGGGCATTAATGTTTTGAATAAATGCTCTCCTTTAAGGGAAACTATTGACAAGATTCCCGTTTGGGTACAGGAGGCTCTGGAACCTGCAGGGTAAAAAAAGAACACCCACCTCATGACAGAAGAGAAGAATAAGGGAGTCAATGTCAAAAAGAAGCTCCCAGAGGATGGAGCCAGGTGTTTGGAGAACAATGGCAGGATAGTTCTCATCGGAGAGCAGAATCAGAGTCTAATTAAGAAACTTCCACCATTGCCAGGGTAGAGGACCTTCAAAATGCCTATTGACCAGAATTTCATCACTGCTATGGACTAGTTACTTCTGAGATTCTCCCACGTTTCCTTTTCTCATTTGGGAGTGTTTACTATGGCTATCCATCCACAATACACATGATACCATGATACACATGAGTTATTTAGGCTTATCTAGCCTTTTAGTTATTTTTAGCACCAGACCACAAAGAGTCACATCTAGACTGTTGGGGAGGACAGTGCATCACCCAGAGATCCCTGGCCATGAGCTGGTGCAATGATTGCTTTGACTCTGGGCTGGTTCTCTTGGGAAAGTTCTGATTATGTTCCATGTTTGGGAAGAAGGGTACACAAGGTTATTTAGGGTGAGAGTAGGATACTAGGGTGCAAGGAGATCATGACCCTCCCAATTCAGTGCTTCCCCCTCATTGTATGAAGCTGTCACTGGGAAGGGGCTTCCTGATTAGCAGCTGCATTTCCCAACCTCCCCTTCTATGTAGATGGGCCATGAATTAGCTCCTGCGAGTGGAATGTGAGTGAAAGTGATGTATGTCACTTCCAGGTATAAAGATGGTTAAGAAGCAGGTGTGCCTTCTTTACTCTCAATTTCTAGGCTCTGGTCTAGGGGGTGGTAGAGCTGGAGGATGGAAGAAATCTGTGCCCTTGAATCATTGCATAAAGGAGAACTGCCAGCTGTCCAGGAACACGAGCCTTGGACAATTATATGAGCAAGAAATAAACCTCTTTTACAGTATCATCTATGTTTTTGAGCTTCTGTATTATAGCAGCTAGGCTTACACTAGTTCAGGAGCTCTATGAAAGCAATATTTCTTCTTTTTTGAGTACATTTCCAAACCTTGATTTTTCCTAATTGTGAAATATTTTGGGTCTGGGTTAAACTTTTTTGCTCTTTTGGCAGCACAAATATCTCTTAGTACAGAGGCACTAACTCTTCTTCCATTGGAGTGGCACCCCAGTTTCCCACTGTGGCCAAAGAAGAGGATAAAAAGAAAAAGAGAATCTGAAATAGCAACCCAGTGGCAGCCACCAATACTTGATAACACTATAGACAAAGCCCCACATTAGAGCACAGGCCACCATCTGTGAGTAGACCCTGGCCCAGAAGTAAATGGCATTCCAAGATGGTAGTGGTGGCAGTAGTAGGAAGTAATGAATAATACTTATTGGGCATTTACTATGTGCCAGGCACTGTTTTCGGGGATTTATACAGTGGTCCACTTAATCTTTATAAAACACTATGTGGTAAGTACTAATATAATTCCCATATTAACAATGAAGAAATTGAAGCATCGAAAGATTTCCATCTCTGTCACTTAGCAGCTGTGATAGAGGGCCGCTTAGACCCCTTCCTTCCCCCCACATATAATTCCTCTTCCTTTCTCTACTTGCTCTTTTTTTTTCCCCGTAGCACTTGACCCATATTATCTCATTCACTTATTATTGTATTAGTCTGCTTGGGATGCCATGACGAAAAATCACAGAGTGGGTGGCTTGAACATCAGAAATCTATTTTCTCAGAGTTTTGGAGGCTGAATTCCAAGATCTAGGTGCCAGCAGGATTGATTTCTGGTGAGACCTCTCTTCCTGGCTTGCAGATAGCTGCCTTCTCACTGTGACTTCACATGGCCTTTCCTCAGTGTGTCCACACACACACACACACACACACACGCACGCACACACACGCACACACACCCGGGGTTGGGGGCCGAGAGAGAGGGAGAGAGAGAAGGCGCACAAGCACTGATGTCTCTTCCTCTTCGTATAAGGACATCAGTGCTATGGGATTAGGACCCCACCCCATGACTTCATTTAACTTTAATTACCTCCTCACAGGCCCTATCTCCAAATAGAGTCACATTGAGGATTAGGTCTTCAACATATGAATTTGGGAGAAAGAGGGGGGACACAATTCAATTTATTGTCTTTTCTTCTTTTTTTTTTTTTTTTTTTTTTTTTTTT
>JAQIFY010005076.1:0-11312 GCA_028533085.1 Varecia variegata | reverse complement strand
TCAATGACAGGGAGAACAACCCCACATAGCTAAACAGCACCTCCAACTCAAGCACTCAGGGAGTGGCTGGTTTCTACTCACAAGTACCACCCACCATTACCAAGATTAAGCTAGGGGACCTAATTCACTACACACTGTTGGGAAGAGGTGAAGACAGCAGGTCAGAGGTAAGCAGAGAGGTACACCTAACCTGCTAGAACACCCCATAGGCAACTCAGGACCAGCACTCCTCTCCTTGGAACACTCAGGGATTGATCTTTGGGGACCCAGAGACAGGCCCATAAGCCAGGCCTAGCACCCCCAGGTCTTCACTGAGAGGCCAGATGAGAAGGAATCAGTGAAAAAACTCTGGCATCATGAAAAAGCAGAGTGAAAGGACACCTGCGAAAGAAAACAATAACTCCTTATCAATGGATACCAAGCAAAAGGAAAAGACTGAAATGACAGATAAAGAATTTTGAATATGGATTGTAAGGGAGTTCAATGAAATACAAGAGAAAATAGAAACCCAACATGAAGAAACCACAAAAACAATGCAGGAAATGAATGAAAAATATACTAAGGAAAGCGAATTAAAAAAAAAATTCTGGAAATGAAAAATTCATTTAAGGAAATTACAAGACACAGTGGAAAGTCTTAAGAATTGGCTAGATCAGCCAGAAGAATCTCAGAGCTTGAAGACAACACCTATGAGGTAAACAAATCAGTCAAAGAGAAAGAACTGAGAAATAAGAGGAACAAACAAAACCTACAAGAAAT
Organism: Varecia variegata; assembly: GCA_028533085.1. Lineage (NCBI taxonomy): Eukaryota > Metazoa > Chordata > Mammalia > Primates > Lemuridae > Varecia > Varecia variegata. Next base: position 10,553 of record JAQIFY010005076.1, on the reverse strand, counting down.
ACGGGATTACATAAAGAGGCCAAACATAAGAATCATAGGCATCCCTGATGGTGAAGAAGAAAATACACAAAGTTTAGAAAACCTATTTGAGGAAATAATTGGGAAAAATTTCCCTGGCCTTGCTAGAAATCTAGATATCCAAGTACAAGAAATTCAAAGGCCCCCTGGGAGATTCATCGTGAAGAGGTGATCACCATGACACATAGTAATAGACTGGCCAAATTAACATGAAAGAAGCAATCATTCTAGCTGTAAGGTAAAAACATCAGGTAACATACAAAGGAAGACCCATCAGACTAACTGCAGACTTCTCAACTGAAACCTTACAAGCCAGAAGGGATTGGGGCCCCATTCTCAGTCTAAAAGAACTAAAAGTAGAGCTACCATTTGATCTAGCAATCCCACTGCTGGTTATTTACCAAAAGGAAAAAAGACATTTTATAAAAGAGGTGCTTGCACTTGGAATGTTTATAGCAGCACAATTCACAATTGCAAAGATGTAGAAACAGTTCAGGTGCCCATCAATACATAAGTGGATTAATAAAATGTGGTATATGTATACAATGGAGTACTACTCAGCCATAAAAAATGGTGAACTAATACCTTTTGTAACAACCTAGATAGAACTGGAGACCAACCTTCTAAATGAAGTATCACAAGAATGGAAAAATAAACACATGTATTCACCATTAAATTGGAACTAATTGATCAACAGTCATGTACACATATAGTAGTAAAATTTAATGGAATTCATGCAGGTGGGAAGGGGGAGGTGGGGATTGGTCAATTCATTCCTAATGAGTATAATGAACACTCTCTGTGTGATGGACACACTTAAAACTTTGACTCAAATTGTACTAAAGCAATTCATGTAACCAAAATGTTAGTACCCCCATAATATTCTGAAATTAAAAAAAGATAATCTTAAAAAAAAAGGTTTATAACAGTGTATAGCCCTCAAAGCCTGATATATTATTTAGTCCTTTACAGAAAAAAGTTTGCAGGTGCTTGATTTACAGCATCATTTCCATTTCTGTAGTGTCTATGTATTTAATCACTCAGTATTATTTCTTAAAGGACAAATGAATTTAAGTAAAACTGAAATAAAATAATGATAACTGGTTTGGAGAGAATCAATGAAAAACTAAATAGGATAATATAAATTTGTGTAGATATAGTGAATTGACTGTGCAGTTTGGTAGGCCTGCTTTTGGCGCAGCCATGAAGAGAGGAAGGCTATGTACAGCTATTTGTTTATCCAGCTCTAGGTGCTACAGTTAAAAAAAAATCTCAATGCCTTTGTCAATAAACCTGACCTAAATATGATATAATTACATATCAATAGACTCATTTTATTTTAGAAGCATCTTGTCTTTTTGACTTATACTTGAGGGCCAGTTTCTTGCACGTACAAATGCACAGACTTGAGTGGTGGAGTGTTGGTGGGGAGGGTGATGGCATTGAGAGATACAGTATTTTGGAAGAGGAATCTATCTGACTTGCTCATGCCTTGGATGTGGAATGCTGGGGTGGAGGAAAGGTAGAAATTAAAATGACTCCTACACCTGGCTTGGACGATAGTGTGTCACTTACTGAGATGGAGAAACCTGGGAGGAATAAATGTGGTGGGAGGTGGGGATGTGGAATAAAGAGTTCTGCTAGGATTGATTGACTTTCTAGGCATTCATGTGGTGATGTTGCTTATGCAGAAGGACATGTATGTGCAGTGCTCCTAAGAAAGGTCTGGAAGGGAGTTATACATTGGGAATAATCCATATATATTTGATGAGTTAGGGTTATGGAATGGAAAAAACCACTTAGGGAAAGAAGCCCTGGGACTTAGTCCCAAAGAGTCTCATGTCATATTTTCTTTTTCATTTTTTGCAAACAGAATCTGAGATTAAGAATCATATCTTTGTCTCTCAATAGCTTTGTGATCTTGGACAAATACCTTAGCTTTTTAAAACCCCAGCTTCCTTATAGCATTTCCTGTCTAGTTGCCTATTTTGTGGATCTATTCTCAGCATCAGTGGGGTAGAACATTTGAGTGTGTTTTCTAAAGCTTTAAAGTGCTACATTCTCACCTCGATCCTTCCTGCTGCTTTGGCTAATAAACCTCAGATGACTGCAGTTGTTCTCACTGACCCAGTGATGACGACTATTGAACTCTACTGTGCATGGCAGCTGGCAAGGCATGCCCTCCATATCCTTTACTCTTCCAGAGTTCTTGAGATCCAAGAAAATCAAAATTCTATAATGCCCCTGATTTCTAAAATCTTGGTGCATTATCAGAAAACTAAGCTAAATTGTTTAAAAAATATTATCTGTAATCTTCAATAAATTAGCTAATATTTATAGTCCATATCATTGGCCTAGACAAAGAATTTATGACTAAGACCCTCAAAGCAAATGCAATAAAACCAAAAATAGACAAATAAGACTTAATTAAGCAAAGGAGCTTCTGCACAGCAAAAGAAATAACCAAAACAATAAATAGACAATCTATAGAATGTGAAAAAATATTTGCAAACTATATATCTGACAAAGGGCTAATATCCAGAATCGACAAGGAACTCAACTCAGCAAGAAAAAAACAACCCCATTAAAAATGGGCAAAGGATGTGAATAGGCATTTTTCAAAAAGAAGGTATACAAATGGCTAATAAACATATGGAAAAATGCTCAACATTACTAATCAGAGAAATGCAAAGTAAAACCACAATGAGACACCAACCTACTCCAATTAGAATGGCCATTATTAAAAAGTTAAACAATTTAAAAGTGTGGATGCAGTGAAAAGGGAACACTTATACACTGTTGGTGGGTATGTAAATTAGTATAACCTCTATGGAGATCAGTATGGAGATTTCACAAACAACTAAGAGTAGATCTACCTGTAATTCCACTACTGGATATCCACCCAAAGGAAATGAAATCATTATATCAAAAGATACCTGTCCTTGTATGTCACAGCACAGTTCACAATTGCAAAGATATGGAATCAACTGATGAGTGGGTAACAAAAATGTGGTATGTTATATTATAGAGTACTACACAGCCATAAGAAAGAATAAAATAAGGCCGGACGCGGTGGCTCACGCCTGTAATCCTAGCACTCTGGGAGGCTGAGGCGGGTGGATCGCTCAAGGTCAGGAGTTCGAGACCAGCCTGAGCAAGAGCGAGACTCCGTCTCTACTAAAAAATAGAAAGAAAATTATCTGGCTAACTAAAAATATATATAGAAAAAAAGATTAGCTGGGCATGGTGGTGGATGCCTGTAGTCCCAGCTACTTGGGAGGCTGAGGCAGTAGGATCGCTTAAGCCCAGGAGTTTGAGGTTGCTGTGAGCTAGACTGATGCCACGGCACTCACTCTAGCCCGGGCAACAAAGTGAGACTCTGTCTCAAAAAAAAAAAAAAAAAAAAAAGAATAAAATAATGTCTTGTGCAGTAACTTGGTTGGAACCAGAGGCCATTATCCTAAGTGAAGTAACTCAGGAGCAGAAAAATAAATGCTGCATGTTTTCACTTAAAAGTGGGAGCTAAACTATGGCTAAGCAAGGACACACAGAGTGGAATAATGGACATTGGAGACCCAAAAGAAGGGATGGTGGGAGAGCGTAAGGGATGAAAAATTACCTGTGATGTTCATTCAGGTGATGGATAAAAAGCCCAGATTTCACCGCTATACCATATACATATGTAATGGAATTTAACTTGTACCCCCTAATTCTGTTACAATAAAAAAAGGAAAAAATAATAAAGCCCATCAGAATCAAACTAAATATGTTGATACCTTACATCAAGCAAAAACTGTGATGACAAAGGGGATTAGAATGGACACCTTGAAGAAAGGAAGGCTCTTACATATATTCCATTGTATTAGCTGGAGTTGTACACACTCAAAAATATTTTATTTTATTTTTTTATTTCAGCATATTATGGGGGTACAATGTTTAGGTTACATATATTGGCTTTGCCCCACCTGAGTCAGAGCTTCAAGCCTATGCATCCCCCAGACGGTGTGCACCACACCCATTATGTGTAAATATACCCATCTCCTCCTCCCTGCCTCTCCTGCCCGACACCCGATGTACTACTATACATGCACATAAGTGCTGATCAGTTAATCCCAATTTGTTGGTGAGTACATGTGCTTGTTTTTCCATGCTTATGATCCTTAGTAGAATGGCTCCAGCTCTATCCAGGATAATACAAGAGGTGCTATGTCTCCATTGTTTTTCATGGCTGAGTAGTATGCCATGGTACACATATACCACATTTTATTAATCCACTCATGTACTGATGGATTGGGTTGTTTCCATGTTTTTGCAATTGGGAATTGTGCTGCTATAAACATTCTAGTGCAAATGTCTTTCTTATAGAATGCCTTTTTTTCCTTTGGGTAGATGCCCACTCAAAAATTGACCTCTTTCTGGCTTTATATTTTAAGTGAAGCATTAGTCAGTGATCTATTTTATCTTTTTATACTTTGGTTCAAAAGATTCAAATAGATATTCTGGGTTTGGATGAAAATTAAAATTTGTTTCCTGATAAAACTTGCTCATACTGAATATCTTTTTTTTTTTTTTTTAAATTTTATTTGCCTCATGATTCTGGTGGCTAGAAAGTCCAAGATTGGGCAGCTGCATCTAGTGAGGAACTCATGCTACTCCCACTTATGGTGGAAAGTGGCAGGGAGGTGGGTATGTGCAAAGAGATCACATGGTAAGAGAGGAAAGAAGAGCCATCTAGGATTCTTTTTAATGAAAGTAACATCTGTTATTCTTTTAGGGGCAAGAGAAACAAATGAATAAAGAGGGCCTCAGATATTCATTGATTTATGTTCAGCTGTGAGCACGCCACTGCCTGTACACATCAGAGAGACTAAGGTTTCAAAAATAGATAACTTTCTCTATTTCCTTAGGATGGAGCATACTGTTACATATAAATAAATTGCATGTAAGGAAGCAGGTGTATTATCTCTGCTTCCTTATAAAAAAGCTTTGCCTTACTGAATTTCCACAGAATCATGAGAAAGTATCTTTTGATTTGTTTGTTTTGGATGAAATAGTTTGAAACAGTTGATTGTGGAGAAATAATGAAACACTAGAAACCAAGGATGACTTAACTGTTAGAATGTAATGGTTTTCTGCTCTGTGGTACATGCTGTGAAGAAACCAAGATCACTCATGTCCCAGAGTAGAGGTCACCTTCTCTCTGATTCAGCTTTTGAAGTTTAATGATAATACACAGTGTTTCTGCCACTGAGTAACTAAGTCCACATTCAGGCTCATCGAAGAGAATTCTAAATACAAATCCCACGCGAGGAAAGCTAAACAGAAATGTGAAGAACTTTTTCTGTGCTTTCTGTGAAAAGAAGCTGGGTCATCCATTTAAAGAATCTATTTTAGTTTCCTTAATAATTGGGGAAAAAGGTACAAGTTTTACCTTGTATTCTGAGAAAGTTTCGTTTAGAATTTTATTTTAAATTTTGGAAAAGCTTTGCTGGCACAGATAAAACTCAGGGAAGAAAAATTCATCATTACCGAACTCAGACGAATACAGGTTGACTATTGAAAAAGGATTAAGGCTGTTGAGCTTGAAAGTTATGGTATAATCTAAATTTTTCTCAGTTTGAGGAATTTGCGGAGCTCATTCATTTTGAGTGTTTGCTTCTTGGAAGAGGAATTAGACCTGTAGAAATAAAGGAAATATTAAATAGAATTTTACAGGCAGTTCTATAACTCAGGTCCTGCTATAAAAAGAAGTGTTTTATTTATAGATTTGTTTCCCAGTGCTCTTGGCATCTAAATGTGTTTCCACCCAAAATGTTTTCATTTATTTTTCCTTTTTGTTGGTTCATATTGTTCATGTACAAGGTAGCATTTTATATGTGGATTGTTGGGGACTAGGTTTTATAAGTGGATAGGAAAATAGAATGGAAAACTTTATTTATGAAATTCATTCCCAGAATAGGATAGGTAGTAAAATGGTCCAAGTAGACTCCATACAGCTAAGGTATTCCCTGTACAGTGTGTGGTAAACTCTATAATTGAAATATTTTCAATAAGTGTTAATAGCAGGGGAAGGAATTATAGCGTAATAACATATAATGAATATAACAACAATAGTAACAAGTACTATTTATACCATGCACTTGCTTGTAAAGCACTTCAAGTCATCTGTTATAATAACCCAATGAGGCAGGTTTTCTTATCCTTATTTTATAGAGGGAAGAAATGAGGATAAGGAAAGTCTTTAAGATAAGAAAGCTAGTAAGGGGAATAGTTAAGATCTAAACATTTCTTTTTGTCTCCAAAGCTTATGTTCTGAAGCAAAACAAGGGATGATTGGTGTATTTTAAGGTGCATTTTACTTTACACTTTGCAGGGTTACCCTTTTTATATAATTTACTACCTCTTTATTGGCAGGGTCATAGATTTTTAGCTAACTGAATTTTTCAGTTAACTAAGTGTAGCCCCAAGGCAATGTTAATACTTCCATAAACACAAAATTAAAAATCATTCAGTGATGTCAACCTTTTAAAACTTATAAATAGGATAATCTCCTAAAAGCTATAAAATGAGAGCCTTCACACTTGGGACTGATTTTCCTCCCAATTGAAAATGAGGTAGATAGTATTATACATTGTTTGAATTCAAGATAGCAATTTTAGAACTGTATATAATAATTAATAGTGATTTAAAAAATTAGCACTATTTAAAAAATTGGCACTTCTAATTTCTTGTCCAACATGCAAGGAGCTTGGAAGTTGCCACTCCCATCCTCATAATAAGAAAAAAGCCGAACGAACTAAAAATCAGCAACTCTTCTTAGATCCTTCAGAGAATTGAGGAGACAGGGTGAACCACTGCCTCCAGAGTTGGAGAGACAGGCTAATATGGAAAATCACAACTTACTGGAGCAGAAGCCCAGGAGCAGAGATCTCTATGGGAATCAGTACTGGGGTAGGAAAACCCAAACTGCAACTGATGAATTGGTAGAGGCTCATGTGGACTATTTGAGAGTTAAAAATTCCAGTGGCCCACTCTTAGGAGGGGCCCCACACTTTTGTAGGCTTCACCTCTAGGATCCCTATCTGACTTTTACAGTGAAGAGGAGAGAAAAATCTCCTTATGCTTCTGGCAGAGGGAGGGGAAAGGTAGCCATTTTGAAATACGCCCAGAGCATTCTCTTAACAAGGGCTGCCCTCATGTGAAATGAAGGACAGTAACATTACAAGGGAAGAGAAGTAGTAGGAACACTGTTCTAAGGTGTTTGCGCTATTGGTGAAGTAGCATAATGTCATTTGAAAAAGGACTTGGATTAGTTTGAATGTATATGGTAGGCTCAAGGGTAACAACCAAAAGGTAGAAAGAAACATATAATTGATGTAATGCTAAGATAGGAGAAAAAATCATATAGAATCATATAGAAAAGGTTAATTAAAGCTAGAGAAAGCAGAAAAGAGTGGAAGGCAAAAAATCAAAGAACAAGGACAATAAAGAGAAAATAGTAACAGATAAGGTAGATATTAATCCAACTGTATCAATGATTTTTTTAATGTTACTGACCTAAATATACCAATTAAAAAACAGAGACTCAAAGTGGATAAAAAAACTCACAGGTCTAAAGACATTTGGGGGGGCATGGGCAAGAATGGGATGTGGAGACACTTCCTTCACAGAACCAAGGGACTTAAGGGAAAAAATGGAGCTGGAAGTATCTTGGCTTGATTTCTTTAATTCCTGTTTGAACATATATGTTCCTTTTTATAAAATTAGGACCATTTTTAATGCTTTTTCATTAAATGTAAAATATTAACCATGTTTTTGCAGGTCACTAAATATTCCCCAAAGAAAGGTATTTTAATAGTTATACTAACATTTATATTAATAACTATTGTTGGACTTTTATGTTGTTTCCCATCTTTCACTGTTAATATTCTTAAGTGCATATCCTTGTTTTTGTGCATGTAGGTTTATTTTCTTTGATCACATTCCTAGAAGTGGATTTTGTGTGTATGTGTATCAACATTTTAAAATGTTTTGGAAAATATTGCTAAATTATTCTCTAGGAAGATAAATCCAATTTTGACCCCATAATAATATATAAAAGTGTCATTTTAAACCACTCTTGACAACAGGCATATTTTGATAATTTGCTATGTATGAAATACTGTCCTATCGTCCTATGGTGTTAATTTGCATGTCTTTGACAAGGGATGTTGAGTATTTTTCATATATTTATTGGCTATTTGTATTTTTTTGTGATTTTATGTGTTGTAAATATTATTTTAATTGGAATGTCTCTAGTATTTTATTCCCAAGTGTTCTTGAATCTCCCACTTAGATGAGGAATTATATAAAAGGGAAGAAGGTAAGGTGCCGAGTTGTGGTTGACTTGTGTGCTCTGGAGTCAGGCACCGTAAATTTGAAACTAGCTTCCTGGAGAAGTCTCCAGGCTGCTTACTTGCCTACAGCTAGTAGACTAGAAAACGGAAGAGCATCGTGAACCTGCAGCAGTAACCTAGTTATGGAAGTAAAGACGGATCTGGCTGTCAGAGAGAAGGTAACCATGGCCAGCAGCTGTACCCACAGAGCCTGTTCCTAAAATAAGGTGTGAGTCAAGTGCTCTGTTGATTCATTGTTTTGAGATAGCTTTCTAAAACTTACAGTCATGGTTTCCCACAGAAGAGTCGTGTTGCAAATGAGGACATAGATTCTGTTCACAAAGAGAAAAGAAAGAGCTAGAGGGCATTTCTAACATATTAATGGCTTTGGAATCTTTACCTATGATATTCTCTCCTGAAAATTTGTTAAATGATAAGGTACACTGTGATTGACATAAACTGAGGGGATGCTGTCTTGAAAAATCCTCTTATTGCAAAGAAGGACAAAAATTACTTTTCCTAATTTTGCTTTTTTTTTTTTTTAGTTTAATGACTTATGACCTACTTATTAATTTATTCCATGTTTGTGTTAAGAATTTAGCTTGTGATTTTAAAGTCACTCTGATTAAAAATAATAGTGGCTTTCCTCACTCCTTCCAGAGACCTTGTCAAAAAATGTTATTTTTTCCACTTCAAATATAGATCTAATCTACAAATACTGAAGTGATAATTAGGGCTTATGCAAGATTGTTTCATTTTAAAAATTAGCTGCTTTTCTTTTTTTTTTTTTTTAAGGAGTTATTCTCCAAATATTTCTGGTTCAAGAATATCGCTAAAAGAAGGCAGCATTTTAAAGTCGTGACTTACATAAATGATTTAAGTAAAAAATATGTGAGAGGGAAAATGATAAACATTACTCACTGACTCCTTTTGTGTTACTGGTTATATTTCTTATAAACGCATCTCTGCATGTGTCATTACTGTAGTTTGAGCATGTAGCATATGGTAGCCTCCCCTCCTAAAATTAAAATATATTCAAATAACCCATGGCCTTTCACTAGGCCTATAGAAAAATCCAGGTGCACAACCAAAAATTGATAAAAGCAGGAGAAGGTAATTGCCAAGGTGTAAAATTTTTTTCCCCCCTGGGGAGAGGCCACAGTAATCAAAAGAAACTGCCCTCACAGCATTAGCTAAGGTGAACTCTCTTGAGAGTTTTTTGAAGTGTGAAAGAAATCACATCTCTTTTTTGTTCAGATTAGCTGTTACCATTTCTGATAGCTTTTCCAAAATTAGGCTCCTCATTCAATAAAATAAAAATTTCAAACTTCTTTCTGATACTCCCTCTCCTGTGCATCCTGAATCCTTTCACAGGTAACATCTCCCCACGTGCCCTCCATAGACCACATCCTTCCCTGACCCCATGCCTTTGCCCTTGCCATGCCTGCCGCCTGGAATGCTTTTCCTTGTCCTTTTTGGTGCTCATTTGCTACCTGGTCAGTGCAGCTTTCCCTCTATTATAGCATTTATTTCCATGTTTTATTGGGATTGGCTTTTTACCTTTCTCCTCCATGAAACTCTGAGCACCTGTGGTACCTTGTCTTACTCATCTCTATAGTCCCAGCACGTGGCACAATGCCTGGCTCATGATAGATAACTCGTTAAATAATGTTTGAGTCACTCAGCCGGCAGTTTTAAAATATAAGCATCTCTTTGCAGGCTTAGAAATCCTACTTGAGTGACATCATTATTCTGCCTTGGTCTAAGAAAGCAAAAATGCTTTATGCTCAATGGTTCTTCCTGATGGCATTATATTTGAGGTCATTGTTGAGTCTTGCATTGAGAGACTTGATAATCTGCCACCAGCTGTTCTGTAATTCCCTTCCTTATTACTGTGACTAGCTTTCTCTGGCTTCTCTGGGTTCATGATATCTCAAGGTGTGCCTTTTAATGCTGGCTGGAATAGATAGTATGCCTCATTCAATAGGCTTTTATTACTCAGCTGAAGTAGAACAAGCCATGTGATAGTTAACTAGATATACAAAGGGTTATAAATTGGTGGCAAATAAACTGGCCTTGTAAATACAACAACCTGGTTAATCAGGAGGGGATTGGCTTAGCAAGTGCACAAGTACAGAGGGGTATTGAGGACAGAATGGC